>LLKO01000050.1:0-132112 GCA_001513895.1 Graphilbum fragrans | reverse complement strand
CCCCCCCAAGGCTGTTTCTGCCGTGCTGGTGGCATTCGATGTACTCGTACTCCGTAGTTACGACACTCGTACCTTCCCACACCCCTGCTCTCCCACTACGAGTGCGCAGACGCAGTCGCCGCCCGCCCACGCTCGTTCTTTCTCTGGGATTCCCACCACTCCCACCTCTCGCATTCCTTCTGACACTGATCGGTGCCCGCAACTCGGAAGGCACGACCCCAACTGCGGCAAGGACGACTCTAACGCTCGACTCGGCTGCTGCTGGCTGTGTGGTTCGGGTGGCTCTGTGGCTCTGTGGCTCTGTAGCTCTTGCTCCTCTTTCGTCCTCTTGCCTCTGCAGCATCTTCTGTTTTCCCCTCTTTCCCATCCACTCCCTCCTTCCTCGTCGGTTTGTCCCCATTTTCTCTTTTAATCCTCTACCCGCCGCCACCGGCTTCTTTTCCTGTTTCTTCCTATTCCTTTTCTCCCCCTTCTCCCGTCTCTCCCTTTTGTCGCCGGACCTCTCTTCCTCCTCTCCTACCTCTTTGTTGGTCTCGTTGCTTATTGCGATCTTGCTGTCGTTGTGTCTCTGGGCCAGCTGCACCAATCGCAACAGCACTCTGTGTCTCTTCTTTTTTCTTCAGCGGCCCGACCTCGTCGCAGAAACAACCACGAGACCCCTCGCACAATACCCTCACGAGCTTCGACACAAGACCTCGACAGACCACCGCCCTTTTATACACATATATCCTCCTTCAGCAGCTTGCCATTACACAATTGCTCTGCGATCGCGTGCGCATACAGCGGAATTCGACACCAGCCACCAGCCAAACACTTTGCCAACGTGGGGACGTCCAAGAGCCACTGGGCGGTTTCTCTCTCGTAATTTGTCGCCATCCCCCGCGTTTGTTTCCCCATCACCAATTTCGAGCCCTCACCCCTACCGCACACCTTGCTGCGCCCTCGTGGTTGTCTGTGCCATTGCGAGCCCTTTGGTGTCTATTGCCTGATTGCTTGCCTTGCTCGTCTTCTGGAGCACCCAAACACCGTCTTTCTTTGGCCTTGTGCCTAGAACTGCCCCCGGCGCTGCGGTGCGCTGCCGAAAGTGACTTGCACGGCAGCCGCATCCGATCCTCCCCACCAGCGAATCTTGCCTGGATGCTGGCATTTGTCACGTTTGACGTTGGGCCCGTTTGACACCACAATTGCGAGCTCTTGCGCGGGATTTGTATAACGCTTTCCCGCTTTCCCGCTCTCCCCTTCCTCCTCTCCCTGCCTTCTTTTTCGCTTGCCCCTTGTTTCGGCATGGCGGCTTCCACAGCTTCGCCCTTGGCGACAGCAAGCCCTCTTTTGGGCCTGGACAACTCAATCTCAGACCACGACTACCGCTTCCCTCGGCGGCCACTGGACACCTCGACTGTCGGCGCCGACGATTCTGCAGACTTGGACGCCTTTGCCAACCTCCACCACGACCTCGATGAGCTCCACAACGAATCAGCGGCGCAGGACCTGACTCTAGGCGACGACGTCACGATTTCAGCCTCGCTGTCCGACGATAAGACAGTCGACGCAGATTCTTCGTCCGAGGCCAAAGAGGGCAGTGACGTGCACCCTAGCGGTTTTGCCGTCGACTCGCTCTACCGCACAGCCCAGAATCGGCTTTCGCGCGACGACGTGTTTGCCGATTTGCGCCGCGGTGTAGGCTCCCCCAGCAATAACGATGCTCGCAGCCCCCAGGACATGCAAAAGGACGATCCGCTCGCCACCGAGATCTGGAAGTTCTTTTCGCGCACCAAACAGCAGCTCCCTAACCAGGAGCGCATGGAGAACTTGACCTGGCGGATGATGCACGTCAAGCTGCGTAACGTGCGGCCTGTGTAAGTATTTTCTGTTTACTATGTGCCTGGTCTACATTCTGTTCTGCCGTCTGGCCATTCTCACTACGCATTCTAACGGTATAGATCTCCTCCCCCCAAGCAGCCCTTGGCCAACGCCCCCAGCGGCATTGCTCAACTGCGCAAATCGTCCGAGCAGAGCATGCTCTTCCAGCCAGGCCACGGCCTCGGCCATTCGGCTTTCACAGACCCCATGAACCTGGACGAGTTCATTGATGCCCATGATTTGGCGACGCCGGACGCGTCCGCGGCCCTCTCCCCTGCAGACGTGATGGCCAAGGACCCTTCGGCTCACGCGGTCGCCTCGGCCATTCCTATCAAGGGCCGTCGCGATTTGGGCAAGCACTTTGTGCCCCAGAGCGTGCCTGTGCCGCCGCACCAGAATGCCCAGGACGAATTCGCCTACGTCAACCGCCATCACCGCAAAACCAGCATCGATGACCGACGGGTGCGTTTCCCCCCGCCCCCCTCGTCCCACTCTCACTCTGCTGCTGCCTCCCGTCCTCCTCTCTTCCGCTCTGCTTCGTCATCCTTCTTCCGCTCTTCCCCCTCTTCCTCCAAACTAACAATGGCCCAGACCCGCAAGCGTCCGGCCAATTTCTCGCCGCAGGTCCCTGCCGTGCGTAACAATGCCGACTTGGACGTTGACGGCGACCTCCACGAGTATGCTCTGGACCACTCTGTTTCTACTGGCCTAGGCCACCATGACCCCTCCAACCCGCCCAACTGTGGCGTGCCCTTCCCTCTGGACACCTTTGGCATGGAGCACGATCCCATCATCACCTCCGCTGGGCCCTATCAGCAGCAGTTTTGCTTCTCTCCCTCCACCTCGCCTATGGTCAACCACGGCCCCTTCTCCAATGTCTACAGCAACAGCGGCCCCTCCATGCCGTCGTCTTCCATCCCCACCACCGCCGACTACTATTCTCCTCCCAGCTCCGCCTATCAGTCAACAGCCTCCACGCCGCATCCCCTCAACGACGGCAGCGCAAGTGCCGGCACCGACTTCTACTTTGGCTCCATGGACCTGCGGCATGGCCAGCAGCGCGGCCACCAGCCTTTCCGCTCGGGGCCCCCGCCTCCTGCCAGCATTGCTGCCTCGATGGCTAGCGGTGTGACGACGCCGGGAGCTCATGGGCCATCCTTTATGTACAGCTCGAGCGCTGGCAGTTCTTTGTTCCCGCATGGCTCTGTCTCCACCACCGGCCCTGATGGTGTCTCGACGTTTGCCGCCAGCAGCTTCGGCCACATCGATCCCTCTCAGGTCTTCCACCAGCAGCAGCAGGACCAGGTTCCTGCCCGCTCTCCAGGCATTGGCGGCAGCACCAATCTGCTCAACGACACTGTCTTCAGCTTTGGCGCCGATTCCGACGGCGACGACGAGGACGTGGGTGCCTTTGCTGACCGCACTCTGGGTGTCACGGGCGAATTTTCCCCTGGACTGGATGACGGCTCCGGCCTCGACGGTGCCAACGGAGCCAGCAACATGGGCTGGGATGCCTCATTGCCCGGCCAGTTCAGCACGCAGTCGGCCCGCTACCCCGGCGGTGTGCCGCTGCGCAAGCAGGTCACCATTGGCGGCGCTACAACGGCTGACTTTGGCGACATGAACACGGTGGACTGGGACGGCAGCGGGTCTTCGGCCAACAACAACCTGACCCGTTCGCAGTCGCAGTCCTTCCGCCACGGCAGCATCAGCGGCGACCGTCGCCAGCAAAAGGTGCCGCGGACAGCATCGACACCGAACGTCAACCGTGCCAACAGTATCTCAGGCGGCGGCAACTTCTCGTCCAACCCCGACTCACCGGGCAACGACCTCGGTGGCATGGGCGGTGCCAACGGCCACGCATCGGGCTTCAGCTCTATAGCGGCCAGCCGGCCCTCTTCGCCCCCGCCTCTGTCGGGGGCCAAGCACGGCTCTTCGACCAATCTGCAGGGCCAGGGCCAAGGCGGCGATTCCAGTGCGCCAACAACGTGCACTAACTGTTTCACGCAAACGACGCCTCTATGGCGACGCAACCCCGAAGGCCAACCGCTCTGCAATGCCTGTGGTCTCTTCCTGAAGCTGCACGGCGTGGTGCGCCCGCTGAGTCTGAAGACGGATGTGATCAAGAAACGCAACCGTGGTTCGGGAGCCAGCATGCCCATTGGCAGCGGAACCAGCACGCGCTCTGGCAAGAAGAGCACGGCGTCTGCTACCAACTCACGCAAGAACTCAACACTCTCGATGTCGGCCACGGCGGCAGCAGCTTCACAGGCTGTGGCTTCTGTGCCCACGCCGACTGTGTCGACTCCGCCCTCGCAGCAGCGGGCGGGCAGCGTGCCCGAAAGCGAGAGTCCGGCGAGCGGCGGCGGCAACACGGCAGGTAGCACACCGACCAGCTTCACGGGCTCCGCAGGAGGCAGCAACGGTAGTAAGGGCGTTGTTCCGATAGCCGCTGCCCCTCCCAAGAGCGCCCCTGGGCCTGGCGCTGGGGCTTCTCTGCCGCGGCCGGCGGCCAATGCCTCCTCGGCCTCCATGACCAAGCGCCAGCGGCGTCACAGCAAGGGCGCCGGGGCTACTCCGACGTCTGCTTCCGGACTGACGCCTAACGACGCCGGTCTGGGCGGCAGCAGCATCATGGACATTGACAGCCCCGAGAACTCGACAGGTTCCAACGAGGCGGCGCTGTCTCTCGGCTTCCTCGACAAGCACACCAGCAACCTGGGCCTCGCCAACGCTTTTGGTGTCACCCAGCGGCCCATGGTCGGCCCAGGCATGATGGGCATGGGACCAGCCACGGCGGGCACCATGATGACACCAGGCGGCTCAGCAGGTGGTCCCCAGGAATGGGAGTGGCTCACGATGAGTCTGTAATGGGACTACGACAGCGGTTCTCCGTTCACGGCAACGCAAGCTGGCATGTGCTGCTGTGTTGCTTTACTTCATCATCTTTATTTGCGCCGGGCTCGCAGCAGCCGATTTATTCTTCTATTTTGTGCCGGCCTTTTATGGTCTTTTGCACCATCATTTTCTTAATCGGGCGGGCGGCCTTTCTTCCGCTTTATGTACTAATCGCTGATGATACCGCGGCCTGGCGATGGCCTGGGAAAAGGGAGGATATACATGCTCTCCTTTCTCCCCTTTCTCGACGCATGGGACTGTTCGGTGGGCTATATTTTTTATTTGATTTGATTTGACGCCGCTTGTTCTGGCAAGCGCAAACGGTTTCTCGCATGGAGGGCGCCGCGATCGGATTGCCATCGGATGACAAGGGATGGCCGCTTCGGGAGGCAGCTGATGAAATTTGCCATGGGTGAACGCAACGCAGATGGGTCGGAGGGGCGATTATGGGAGGCTCTTACATGCTGTTATACGCTGTTATACATTTGATATCCTGGGAGCTGGCTGGTTGTGTGATTTTTGATTTGTTTATTCGTTTTTTTGGACTTTTGCCATCTCTGTTCTTCTTTTTTGGCAGCTTCTACTTTTAGAGACTGGGTCGGGACCGTAGTCGACCCTGGCAGGATACCCCTAGTTTGGATCGCTTGGAATTGGACTGCGTGGACTTGGCCACGAGACGGGCAGGAGCCGACAACTGCATAGTGGAGTGTATAGACAGCATGTCAATGAAGATAAAGAAATGGAACTGCCGACTGCGTGAGGTTGCGGAGAAAGTGCGAGTGAGATATGTACGGCGTAACTGTGAGGGAAGGTGCAGTGTGTGTCCTGGCCAATAGCGGCCAATAGGCAGGCGCATCTTATCGATAAGCCCACGTACCTTCCACGTCTCCAAATTTCCCGCGCCGATCTATATACAGAAGTAACGACGTCGACCTCCTTTTTGTCGCAGGCTGTCATTGCTTCCAAACAGCGAGCCGTCTGTATATGCACTTGTTTATGGGCTATAAAATGGAGAGCTGCTAGCGACGTCGTCGCATACGAGCATATCCCGTCCACGCACACTCGCATCTCACCTATCCGCCCATCACTCCATCTAACATTCTCGAACAGCTCCACGACAGCCTTCTCGAACCCTCTCCCGACGCCGTATCCCACGATGACGTCAACGGTCAATTCGATTCCTTTCTCAGGGCCATCGGGGCCATCGGGGCCATCCGGACCATCAGAGCCACCAGAACCATCAGAACTATTAGAACGGCCTCAGCTTCCTTTGATCGCGTCCGACTTTGACAGCCCACCACCGCCGCTGCCACGATCGTCGACAGTACCGTCTCTGGTGCGATCGGCCGGAGCCGGGGCCGGAGCTGGACTGTCTCTGCCTCGCCGCGCCGACCCGTATCGGCTGGCACCGGAAGACGCATTCCACACGGTGTCACCGCCCCGAGAGCGCCATGGCAATCCGATGGCCAGCAGCAGCCATGCGAATGCAAATGCAAACACAAACACCAACGCCGACCACCCCGAGCCGCGGGCTTCGCGCCAGACTCTACGGCCGCTGGGAATCGGCAGCAGCGCCCTCAGCATCAACCGGGCGATGGGACGCAACAGTCGGAGCCGGAGTCGGCGGCGGCGCAAGACGTGGAAGAAGCTGCTTTGGGTGCGACAGTCGTGTGCGTTTGTCTCCATGTCCTTTATGCACTCTGTCTCTCTCTCTCTCTCTAACACGATCCAGACGCCGATAATTACACCGACCAGGCAACATTCCTAGAACACCTGCAACGCAACCCGCGGCTGCAACCGTACGATTTCTGGCCACTTGTCGCCGATTCCACGGTTATAGTGCAACACGTGTGCTCGGTGATTATCTTCGTCGTGTGCTTCGTGGGCATTTTCCAGGAACGGTTGAGCCCGGTGGCCGTGGTGACGTGGGGCAGCATTGCCACAGGATTCGGATGGCTCGTGTGGGAATGGTGGGCAGGACACGAAGAGGCACCAGAGGGCGAAGACGAGGACGAGGGGCATTTTCACGGGCCGTTTCCGAGCCACCAGAGCCTGCGCCAAGCACGGAGAACACGGCCGGCGAGTCACGGCGGCAACGAAGCCTCTCTGGCGTCGAGCTCACCACAGCAGCCGTCTCTGGCACAACAGGCACGGCAAGCTGGAAAACCAGCAGCGCTTTCTAGAGCCAACGATCTCCTAGCACCGAGCATCCCCCCCTCAGCAGCCAGCTCTACAACGAGCCTGGTGACGATGTCGACAACACAACCGCACAGCCAGAACCGGTCGGTGTCTGGTTCTACGCTGTCTCTGGCATCGATCGGGCCTACGAGTACTCCCAACTCTTCCAGCATCCCAGCCTCCCACCAAGCACGCACAGATCCGGCAACACCAGCTACACCGCGGCACCCCGTCTATCGGCCGCTGATGCCCAAGACGCTGAGCCGGACGCGGCACCGAGTCGCGACGATCAAGTCAGCGGTGCTGATCTACTTTACGCTGCTGGGGCTGTCGCCGATTCTCAAGTCGCTCACGCGGTCGACGTCGTCGGACAGCATCTGGTCCATGTCGTTTTGGCTGCTTTCGATCAACATTTTCTTCTTCGACTACTCGGGCGTGTGGGTGGGCGCGCACAAGTTTCCCGTGGCGTCGCTGTCGACAAATGCAGCGCTGATGGCGTCGACCGTGCTGGCCAGCCGGCTGCCGTCGACGGGACAGGTGTTCAGCCTCACGCTGTTCAGCATCGAGGTCTTTGGCATCTTCCCCGTGTTCCGCCGCTATGCGCGCTATCGCAGCTGGCGGTACCACATGGCGCTGGCGTTTCTGCTCGTGCTCGGTGCAGGCGCTGGTGTGGGCATGACGCTGGCTGGGCCAACAGGACACGAGGGCTGGCCGTGGCGCAGTGCGGTGGTTGGGATGGTGGTGGCTTGTTTGCTGTCGGCGGTTGCCATGGGTGGCTGCAGCTGGTGGCTGATTGGGCTGCAAAAGTACAAGAACGAAATCTACGGGCCGTGGGATCCGGCACGTCCGATCATCATCAGCCGGCGACACTGGGATGATGAGTAGGGGGGTAATGAAGATGCCGATAGGAGCGAATGTTGGTGATGGCTTGGATGAGATTTAGAGCAAATTGATTATTATGCGAGCGGAGCTCTGATGTACTCCGCTCATACGTCTTTTGTGACCGGTGCACCTCCAATGCGACGTACGACGTATGTACTCCGTAGAGCAACACAACATCAGCAATACAAGAGCAGAAACAAAATTAACACGGGTGCTGCGATCCCTACTCCGTGCTCATACGGAAAGACCAAAAGGACCAATACGCGACCTCAGACTGCCAACGCGCTGGAAGGACCCCTCTGAGACAGATAGTTGCTGTGGTAACGGTGTTTAGTGGGGCACCCGGCGGCTGTTATGATGGTGCAGCAGCCCTTTGGAGTCGTCCGTATGTACATATGTTCGCGTTTCTATCAACATTGCCGTTTACTCGTCTACGTGCGGATTGTCATCTCTTGTCACAAATTTGCTGTCACCGTGTGTCTAGGGCTTTGCCAACTCCAGCACATTCATCGACTGCATTTTAACTACATTCACATCCTCTGTCCTCGCGATGGCCAGCTTTATGGCCAGCCTCTTCGATCGAGGCACCAACTCGTCACGGCCGACGACGCCGACAAAGAACAACTTTCTGACGCCCATCAGCACGCCGCAGGGCAGTCCCAGCAAGAAGACACTGCCGCCGGGCGCGCACGAGGTGCCATTTGCACACGACAGCAGCACACTCGGTCTCCAGGGCCAGACCAGCAGCAAAGGCCTCTCTCTGCAGACCCAGACCTCCACAAACCAGAGCAACGCTGTCCCCAGCCTCTTTGACAATGCGGTGCGTCTCGGACGGCCACAGGGTCTTGACGTGGGAGGAGGCAGCGGAAGCGGCAGTCTGCCGCTGACGCCGACCAAAGGCAACAACGGGCCAGGACCTCAGCTCGACGATCCGTTTGCGGCGGACGACAGCATTCTGCACAAGACGGCAGCCCTGAGTCTCGGCGGAGCCAGCCTCAAGGAGGCCAGCGGCACAGACAGTAGCAGCACAGCCAACAAGAGCAAAGACAAGGAAAACACAGCCCCGAGTCGACTGCCGGTCCCGGCAGAATTGGCGGGCCCTCCTCCTCCTCACAGCCAAATCCACGGCCACGGCCACAACCTCGGCCACAGCCACGCGGCTCTTTCTCGGCACGAGCTCTACACACGCGAGCGGCCGCACACGCCGAACGTCAAAAAGTTCAACACGTCGCGCGGGCTGACGGCGGACGAGCTGGAGATCCTCAAGCGGCCGAACGTGCGGCGGCTGGTCAACGTGACGCAGCTCTACTTCCTCGACTACTACTTTGACCTGCTGACGTACGTGGGCAACCGACAAGGGCGGCTGGCGGCGTTCCGGCAGGAAGTGGCGGCGCCGGATGCGTCGGCAGACGAGGCCACGACGCAGCAGTACCAGCAGCTGTGGCACAAGTACACGGGCCGCGAACGGGCGAACCTGCGCAAACGGCGGATGCGGCTGCGGCACGGCGACTTCCAGATCCTGACGCAGGTCGGGCAGGGCGGCTACGGCCAGGTGTTTCTGGCCCAGAAGAAGGACACGCGCGAGGTGTGCGCGCTCAAAGTGATGAGCAAGAAGCTGCTGTTCAAGCTGGACGAGGTGCGACACGTGCTGACGGAGCGCGACATTCTGACGACAGCCAAGAGCGAATGGCTGGTGCGGCTGCTGTACTCGTTCCAGGACGACCGCAACATCTACCTGGCGATGGAATACGTGCCGGGCGGCGACTTCCGCACGCTCCTTAACAACACGGGCGTGCTGTCGAACCGCCACGCGCGCTTCTACATTGCCGAGATGTTTTGCGCGGTCGATGCGCTGCACCAGCTGGGCTACATCCACCGCGACCTGAAGCCGGAGAACTTCCTGGTGGACTCGACGGGGCACGTCAAGCTGACGGATTTCGGGCTGGCGGCGGGCATGCTGGCGCCGGCCAAGATCGAGTCGATGCGCGTGCGCCTGGAGCAAGCGTCGGCGACGTCGGTGCCGTTTGGCAAGCCGATGGAGCAGCGGACCGTGGCAGAGCGGCGCGAGGGATACCGCACGATGCGCGATAGGGACACGGCGTATGCCAAGAGCATTGTGGGCTCGCCGGACTACATGGCGCCGGAGGTGCTGCGCGGCGAGGAGTACGATTTCACCGTTGACTACTGGAGCCTGGGCTGCATGCTGTTTGAGGCGCTGACGGGCTTTCCGCCGTTTGCCGGATCGACGCCGGAAGAGACGTGGCGCAACCTGAAGCAGTGGCGCGACGTGCTGAAGCGGCCGGTCTGGGAGGACCCCAACTACTTCCTGAGCAACCGCACGTGGAGCTTCATCACGACGTGCATCAATGCGCGGGCGAAGCGGTTTGCCCGCATCGACGACATCTACCAGCACCACTACTTTGCCGAGGTGGACTGGGCGACGTTGCGGGCGAGCAAGGCGCCGTTTGTGCCGGAGCTGGACAGCGAAACGGACGCGGGCTACTTTGACGACTTCTCGAACGAGGCCGACATGGCCAAGTACAAGGAGGTGCACGACAAGCAGGTCGCCCTGGAGAGCATGGCCGACCGCGAGGACGCCATGGGCAAGAGCCTGTTTGTGGGCTTTACGTTCCGCCACCGCAAGCAGGCCCAAGGCGAGGACGGCGGCGAGCAAAAGAGCCCGCGGAAGCCGCTGACGGCCAACACCTTTAGCGCCGACCCGGCACCCGAGACCTTTGGCACTATGCTGTAGGGAAGAGAGGCAGGGCAGGGGGGGCGACAGGGCAGAGGACCGGGAGGAGGAGGAGGAGCAGGCCCAGGACCCCTAGGACCCGCACAATACGTCCCCATGGCGTATCCATATGGACAAGTGCCGTGGCCGTGGGTGTATTCGTGGGCAGGCGGACCAGCAGTGCCGATGGGCGCGAGAGCAGCGGCATGGGCTGGACAGGGCAGACAGGGACAGGGCAGCCAGGGCAGACAAGGTGGACAGACAGAGCAGATGGGATGGGATGGCAGCATGGGAGTATGGAACAGGCCGGGCGGACAGGGCTCCGGCCCATATCAGCCAGGACGATAGTACGAGGGGCATTGCTAGTGCATGGCGCACACCTAATTGTATGTTAGTGTAGGGAATGGATGCTTGTATGTTTCGATGCGTGCATGCAGATACAGCCGGCGATCGCTGAGGTCCATCGCGCTGTTGGCGCTTCCCTAACAAAGCACAGCAATTTTAGTCTCTCTCGATGCCTGTTCTTGTAATCGGAAGCGACAACACACACTACGCAGCCATTTACGTTCAGTTTCAAATGAATGGTTTGCAAACTCACAACACAGCAGTTTTAGTTTATCTCGAGGCTTGCAATGTGTTTGGGCTTGTAGCTCGGTTATACATGACCGCGTGGCATGCCGGCTGCACAGCATTTTTAGTTTATCTCGAGGCTTGCAATATGTTTGGGCTTGTAGCTCAGTTCTGCATGGACCACTCTAGGTGGCAAAGCGGAAGCACAGCATTTTTAGTTTATCTCGAGGCTTGCAATATATTCGAGCTTGTACATAGTTCCAGGCGACGAATCCGAATAATGCACTAAGCCATAACGAGGTAATTAATTCACAGCACCATCGCCTACACTACTCATAGCGCAGTGAACAGCAACAATGCCCTAAAACACAGTAACTATGCTTAACAAGGAGAATAAGCATAACATCCTTGCTGTCGTCCAGTTGACTGTGCTGGTCTCTCGTCCCTATTCCATTTTATTTGCCGTAATCCGTAATTATCACTGCGTTATCTTGTGAAATGCCGTCTTCGTTTACCGTGGTCAGTTTCTTCTTTCTGTTCCGTTTCCTTTCCCTCTCTTTTTGCTTTTCTTTTTCTTTTCTTCTCTTCTCTCTGCCCCCCTCTTCACCTCTTTTCTCTCCCCCTCTTTCCTTTATTCTCTTTCCTTTATTCTTCTCTTCTCTTATCCTCCCATTCTCGTCCATTCCCCATATACTAGCATCTCGCTCCCCTCATAATCCCTCACCAGCCTCGTCATGCGCTTTAGCCCCCCGGACTCCCCCAGAACTACCGAGACCACCACATCAGCACCCACCATTGCATATGCGCCAAGCCCTGCCGCCCTGCCGTTTGCGCGTCCTGTCTGTTGTCGTGTCAATGTGTCGTGTCCCGAATGACCGCCCAGTCCGAGTCTAGTCGTAGTCTTGTTCTCATCCCAAAATTGTCTGCCCCGTCCCCAGACTGCTTTGTCTTGGGTCGCCGCTTTGGCTCGCTCTTGGCTTGCTCTTTGGATCGTTTGTTGGCGCTCTTCCCTTTTTAGCATCCCTGTTTATGCCAATGTTGTCCGTCTCACCGATCCTTTCGGTCCCGGAGCTGACAGGCCGCGCGGCGCATCCTCCAGTATTGAACTGATTTTGTAGCTGCTTACACCAAGTCTCCCAAACAGTCTTCCCATAGTCTTCAAAGCAGTTTTTCAAGTAGTCAGTCTGACAAAGTATGCTCTCTTTCTACAGATATGCTTAAGCCTCCTTTCTTAGTCCGTTCGTGTTTATTTCCCTGGTTCCTTTTTTTCTCTCTTTCCCTCCATTCTGCGATAAAACTCTCGATATGGCCACCCGGACACTCATATCAATCTCGGTCCCGGAGAGTACAATATGACGACGCCTCTCCCACAGCCAACCAATCGATGGCCTGTTCACCCAACCTAACGGCGCAACTGCACACTTCCCGCATAAGCCTACCCACCCACCCATCCTTCCGTCCACTGCTTTCCAACTATCGGGATCGCTCCGTCGGACGCTGATGAGCACTCACTTTGACGGCCTTTTTTTTTCCTTCTCGCCCTTTTTTACGTAGCAGCAGCGCATACATCCATGCATGAGAGGCTGGTCCCTGACGCAAGTCCGGTGCTGTCAGCACATTGTGCATTGCTCGACACGTACATATGCCGTCCGTTTTGGGTTCTTCTAGGTTCTGGTTCTCGACGGTGATTCGTTTCTTGCGTGGTGTCTGCATGTCCGTGCCGCCAGATCCGTAGCTAGTCTGAGATCAAGGACGGAGATGAGGGGGGGGAGGGGGGATGTGCAGGTGGTGAGTCCGGATGAGGCATTACGTGTCGAGGTAGACAGATTCCACGAGAGGATGGGATGCGTACGTAGTTGCTACGTAGTGGCTGCGTATGCCTGTACGAGACATGCAGCTGGGCAACGGTTTTCTGTGCCTTTTTTGGCCTTTTGCGGAGATGCGTGCGTGTATTGGTAGTAAAGCTGGACAGCTGATGGATCCGTGGATCCGCGGATCCTCTGAGCGGCACGGTGAGGCTCACAGATGCTGGTTTGTGTCTCGGTCACAGTGTGCAGTAGACGACGTAATGCGGACTCCCAAAAGGAGGCTGGCGGTCCAGCCCAGGGTATATTAAAGGCGGCAGGCATCCGCTTCGTTGGGCGTGCTGCTTGGTCATTTTTACCCCGGCATAGCTTATTCGCATTTACCTCGAGATAAGCTTCAGCCCTCTCTATTCTGCGAGGCCTTGGCACACTTTGTCCGGTCGTCCCCAGCAACACCCCGGAACGGCACTTTAAATTGCCAACGTCATTCTGCTCCATCTTAGACATTAAAACAGCTCTCCTACACAACATACATTTTTTGTCAACTCCAACGCTTCTACACACACACCACGATCACAACAGAATCAACAACCACCATAATCGCCATAATGAAGTCTGTTGTGCTTGCTCTGCTGCCAACTCTGGCGGCTGCCCAATGGTGGGGATTCGGCCCTGACTGCGCAGTAAGTTGGCTTCCTCAGCTTGGGCATCCTCTCTCTCCTCTTTTCTAATCCCCAGGCCTCCTGTCTCTCCTCGGCCTGGTCCTCCTCGACGTGGCCTGCTGCCACCTCTTTCTGCGCAGCGACGCCGGCGCCGCTGGCCAGCTGCATTTCGGCCAGCTGCGCCTCGGCCTCGCCGTCTGCGGCCTCGTCCTACTCGTCCTACTCTTCCGAGCTCTGCAGCAGCTACTCCTCGTGCACATCGGCCGGCAGCACCGGTGTGCTCACGATCACGGCCACCGCTCCCTACGGCCCCTACGGCACCCTCGGTCCCTTTTCAGGCGGCTGGGGATGGGGCGGCCACAAGACGGGCTCCACGACCTACACGGTGACCGGCTGTCCCTGGAGCGGCGTGAACGGCTGGGGCTTTGGTGGAGGCGCTGGTGGTGGTGGCCCTGGTGGCATCTGGGGTGGCGGTCCTGGATTCTGGGGCAGCTCGCAAAACGGCTGGGCCTACCACACGGCGACGACGACGGTGACGACGACGCTTACCACAGGCACGGGCGTGCTGACAATCACGGGGCTAGCGACGGTCGAGCAGGCCGTGTCGGGCACGCAGACGAGCACGACAACCTACTTTGATGCGCAGGTGACGGGCAGCACGTCGTCCTCCTCCTCGTCCTCGGCGGCAGCACCGGCTCGGCGGATGCTGGGCAGCAGCGGCGGCGACGACTGGGTGATGGTCAAGCTGGTCGGCGTGGTGCTGGGCGCGATGCTGGTGACGGTGGGGATGCTGTAGGGGGCAGATATGTTCGCGTTGTGTCTCTTTGTGTTTTGCCTATTTTATCTTATTTGCTCTTTTACATACGGTCCTTTCTGGTCAGGATATCTTTGATTGTCACTCCTTTGGTTGAGATGGATGGAAGAACAAAAGAACGAGGGGCCATAGTCCATGTGAATACAAAATGCATCAAGTCAATTCATTCAAAGCAAACCTATCCTATGCTTTTATGCCAACCAGGTATTCTCTATCAGATGTCTTACCGAGCCTCTCAGATGTTTCCTCGCCGGGGCTGCCTCTATCAGACCCTTAATCACTTGCCTCGTGTCCTCCTGGCATCAGATCGCCGGCAATGCATCCCCGCAGCACGTCGCCCAGCTTTGGCGGCGTCTTTCCGTCCACAGGCGTCGGTGTCCACACCCACTGCCTAGTCGCTACCTCGTCGCTAGCAACAGGCCACGAAGCCTCGAGACGCAGTTCTGGCGGTTCTGGCGCCTCCAGCGGACTGTCTGCATTTGTTGTCTCTGCATCGGACTCGCCGTCGCTCTTTTCTGTACCGTCGTCATCGCCCACACTGAACCGGATGCTCCAAGACGGCGCATTGAGCCGCTGCACAGCCTTGCCGTTCACCGATGTGGCCCATGATCTGCCACGGCCCGTCTTGGCCTCCCAGGAATTGGCGAGACCCCGAGTGTGTGAGGCCAGCACACGCGCCACGACATCCCCGATGTACGCCAGCGCATCTTCCAGCGAACGGTAGCTGTCGGCGGGAGGAAAGGCGTGCGCCCAAGTGGGTTCTGGGCCATGATTGCCGCCCTCCACAGGCAGAAGATGCACACGGAACATGGCTTGCGGTGGCTGCACGCGAGTAAAAGCGCGAATGGCCAGTCGCACGTCCGGCACAATGGTCAGGTCGATGGAGAAGTCGCGTGTCATCAGCAGCGCCGCGCACAGCTGCTCAGGGGCCGTCAGGGGAGCAGCAGGCCGCAGCGACGCCGCCAGAGGACGCTCAAAGAGCGAGAAGCGGGCGGCCGACTGGCCCAGAGCGTGCAAAATGGCACACAGATCGCCTGCAAAGCGGCAGAGGTGGGTGATGGCCTTTTCGTACTTGATGTCGGCGAGGAGCGGCCGCAGCAGGAAATACGGGTGTGCAGGGCGATCGCTGGCGTCCGAGGGAGGTCTGGGCACCGAGCGTGAGCGGTAGTGCGAGCGGTGGGCATAAGAGAGGAAGATTTGGAGGGACGCCGCCATATGGTCTGCACGAGCGTCCAAAGAGGGTGTGTTTGACGCCGCTTTTCCGTTAGGTGGAGGCCCCAACGGCTCCAGGCTGATGACCCCTTCGATGCCGACGTCAGCGGGAAACACAATCTCGGAGCTCGAAACGGTGACGCCGTGCGCGGTGAGCAGACGAGCTTCGCGGTTGAGTTCGCGCCATAATTCGCGGGCAAAAATGGAGTTGCGGGCCTCGAGGAGGCGGTCTTCGAGGGCGCCGTCGACCAGCAGAGCGGGCGGATGCGAGCGGCCGAGGATCGGGGGCTCTGTTAGCGACGCGTCTGCTTGTGTTTGAGCCTCGCTTGTCCCAGTCGTGGCGCCGTTGTCTGCGGAGACGGCTCCGGTGGTTGTCGACTTTGCGGCTCCGCCTTCGCCTCCGACTTTCACGCCCTGTCCAGACGACCGCAGTTTGACCACAATGGCACACGGCACGCCGAGCGCATTCATGTCCAGCTCCACACGCCCTCGCTTGACCCGCCGTAGCGGCCCAAAGCCAATCGCGCGCAAATCCGGGGCCGCCTCGCTGAAGCCAAACTTGACGCGCAGCACACGTCGCCGCCCCGGCATGCGCGACAGCTCCCAGCCGCGATCGCGCACCGCCACGACGTCGCGCCAGTACCTCTCTTCGCGGCGCATTTCCGCTTTGAGTCGTGAGTGGCCGTCGTCGAGTTTTGCGGCCACATTGTCCATCGCCAGTAGCTGCCAGCCCACGCTTTCGACTTTGTGGTCGACGAGCCGCTGCGCGTTGAAGCGCGTCGTTTCGTCGAGGACGGTCTCGGTCGGCGGTCCCCCCGTGTTTCCGCCGCTCATCTTGTTCTTCATATGCAGGGCGCGGGCAGCTTGGGCGGCGTTGGCAATGCGGCCGGCGCTCAAAGTGCCGATGCCGACTTTTTCGCGGAGCACGGGCGAGAGTGTCTGCATCGCCTGTGTCGGCCGGTCTTTCGACAGCAGCAGCGACACAAAGTCAACCGCAATCAGCCCGTTCTGGACAGCGGATCTGTCGGTTAGTCTGGCTGCCCTGCTCTCGACGCGGTTGTCTTGTTCTCGTCACCCCCCCCTCACTCACTCTAGTGACCGCAAAATGTCGTCTCGCTGGGCAATCAGCGCCTCGATGCCGCCGGTCGGCTTCTCTTCGACGTCTTCGACACCCTCGTCGTCGCTGCCTCCAGCCTGCTTGCCCTTGGCCGCATCCTCCTCGATCTCCTTTTGCAGGCTCGCCTCCGTCAATTTGCGGTATTCGGTGCCTTGCAATTTGACCCGCAGCGCAAACTCGCCAATCGTTTTTGGCTGTTTGCCCCGGATCGGTGCTGGCCGGAACACGGGATCGCGCTGCCCAAACAGCTTTGGCGCGCCGCCGCCGTCGGATCCGTCGGCCATCGTGAGTTGCGGCGATGGGGGAGACGGTGGAAGCCGTCGGGCGTGAAATGGGGAAAGCGGGAGAAAGTGTGGAGGACCAAGTGAAGCGTAGAGTGACGATAGTGTCGAGTGGCCCGTGCACCAGCTCTGCGCGCTAATCCGGGTTTGTGGCGCTAACCGCAACGGGACAGCTGCAAAATTCAAAACCATCTCGATTCGCATCGGCCAAAAATGAAGCACGACCCGGAGGCCATGCACACCTCTCGCGCCGCCTTCCTCCCATGATCTCCCGCACGACTGTCCGCGGCACGCTGTGTCTGCGCTGTCAGGTGCGCCTGCTGCACACCCCTCGTTGTCTTTCGCCGCCTCTGTCCCGATCTCTTCCTCGATCTCTTCCCCCAACTCGAAATCGACCCTCGCTTCATCTTTCTCGGCACGCGAGCAGCCACGACGGCAGCGGCGCCAATGCAGCACCAATCATATCTGAATCCTCTCTCTCTCCGCCGTCCCGCTCGGCTTCCAGCGAAGCAGCGACTCCCCGGTCGGCCGACCTCCCCCCAGAAGACCCCGAAAACGACGACGACCAGCCCATCGACCTCGACGAGATCTGGAGCTCTCTTCTCAGCGAGAGCACCGCGCCCTCTGACCACCAGGTCACCGCCCATATTGACGAGCTGCGGCCCACTGACGACAGCGTCGTGTCCGCCGCCGCTTTCCGCCACCGCACCCACACTCTTGCCGACGGCTTCACCACTTCCCAGCTCCAGAGCTACATTCAACGATCCCAAGAAGCCAGAGCCCGCGACTCTCGGCAGGTCCCCCAGAATGCAGCGCCAGCACCGACTCTATCTGGGTGGCAGGAACGCTGTCTGCCCTGGACCCCGGTAAGCACCGTTTCCGTCAGCCTCAAAGGCGCCTCTCCAGCCACACAACGCCTCCTCAGCGGCTACCTCACGCCTTCCATGTCCACCAAAGAGCGCCTCGCCGTTCAGCTTATGCGCGAGTGCTGGGGGCTGGCTGTGCACGAGCGTCTCGAAGCGCCTGGACGGATCGACGTCACCGTGCAGCCGGCTGCATTTTCTTTATTGGCAGCCGGTGCCGAGTCGTGGCTCCGAGATATTCGGGATGTTCGCAATACACGGGACACCACGAAGGGCCTCTCTCTTGCGGCCAGCTCGGCCCAGAGCCGCTGCCAGGTCGAGCTGTTGCCGAAAGGGCGACGTCTACGCATTACTGCACCAGAAGGCGCCGCACAAGCCATTCTCGCCGATATTGACACAGCACTCGGTCGAGCCGTCACTGAGAGTTTCAAGCTGTCTGGGCTGGGTCCCGGGGGGGAGGACATCGATGCACAGACATTGCACACCGTCGGGTCATTAACGGGAAGCTGGGTGCGAAGGGGAGGAGCAGACAAGATTCAGAAGACGAAGAAGAAGTCGGCAAAATCCAAGACGGAAGCGGACAAACCGTCCTCCAACGCCGACATTCTCGTCACTTGGGTTCCTCCTCCCACTTCCCGGCCGACTCTCGAACACACCGGCGACATGGCCTTCCGGCTGTTGCTGCGTGCTTTTCCTCCGGCGGACTCGGCTACAACGACCGCCCTCGACATCGAGCCAGGGCCCCGCGGTTTGGCGTCGACGCGCTTCCTCGTCGATACAGCGACTACGACGCGCGACAAATGGCCCTGGCACCTCCGCAGCAACTCCTCCTCCTCCTCCTCGACGGCTTGGGCCCGCCTCGTCCAGCCGCTGACGTCGGTGCCGTCGCTGGCTCGTCTTGAAGATGGCGAGCCGGTCACTGAGGTGCTGCCCATCGGCTTTGCCCTGCCGAATTTCGAGGAGCACCATCCAGCGTCGACGCAGCCGTTTCAGCAGCCACATACCTCTACGACAGCCACCTTTGGCCACATCCTCCATGCCCAGGAGACCTCCAGCAGACACTTTCTCTTCACCCCGGCTGCCAAGGCCAAGACTCTGTCGGCGCTGTCTCGGTTTCCCCGCCTTCTCAATCCCGTTATTCCCCCTCTCTTTGGTGTCGGTACCGTATCCGAGAGCCAAGTGGCCGACAGACAAAAATCATGGGCCTTGGCCACCACCACGATTATCATCCATTTTCTTCCCGTCCAGCCGCACTCGGCACCATCTCTCGAAGTTGTCCTAGGTGTGCCGGCTATCCCTACCTCGACTCCCACCCTCTCCTCCGCCCACGCCGTCCTCGACAACCACCACACCGACGTTCTCTTTCCGGCTCAGCCCATCGATGTCCGCCTGACACAGAAGCGTCTAGTTTCGCTGGTCTCAGATGGCCAAGACGCTCCGGAGCCGATCACGGCGTTTCTAGCCCAGTCCCTGCTGCAGGTTGGCGGCACCTTGGCCACACCCCCGCGGTTGACGCCTATGGACATGTCTTCGTGGGCATGCATCAAGACAGAGGGTCCCGTGGACTACGTCTTTGCCGGCCTTGAAGTGCGCCGCCGTGCTGCTATGGCGTTTGACGGCTGGACACTGTCGCTGACGGATGTGCAGGCGGGACGGGGAGGGGGGCGGCGAACAGAGCTGAGCCTAGAGGCGGTGCCATGGGTGGGAGAGATAGAAGAGGCGGTAGCAGGAACCCCAGGGGAAGAGACAGAAAAGGCTGCAGCCATCTACACACGGGACTCGTTCCGGACAGCTGTAGACCGTCTTGTCCGGGGTGAAGGCGTCAAATGGCAGCTGCCTGGGCGAGATGTGGCGAGGTAGCTACTTGTATGAATATTGTAAATAGACGTGTACCATTAGGATGAATAGACTCGACTACGGTTGGTGGTTGGTATATTGAATTTGTGTATTAGTGTAAAGCCGTAAAGGAGATCTTTTGCAGATACTTGAGCTGTCAACCACTTGCCAGGATCCCCATATTGACCACATTCAGCCACCTAGCATTATCACCATAATATCAAGTTCACCGTGAGACCATCCAGACCAAATAGGCATCAGCCGTCTCAATCACCAACATCACCATCGCGTCCATCACCGGTGACTCACTTGGCCGCGTGTTGCCACTGCACCAACCAACATGACTACAACCCCTCAATATTCGCCCTTTCATGTACCGTATGTACTTACCTCGTAGACATCTGCGTACTCAGTCCTCTCCACCGGTGCCCACATTGGGCGTCCACCGCATCGTCTACCCATCCACACTGCGTCCACATTGGGCGCCAACCGATAGACATCGTAGCCGGTCGGTGGAGCGCCCACACGCCATCCACACTAGCCAGGGTTGGTGTTTAGCAGGCGGTTACCAAGATATCTACGGAGTTTGTCGTGTTTGGACAAGTGTCACTATTTGCAGTGTGTCTGAAGCAGTTGTGTCCGTTGCCGTCTGAGTAGTCACATTATCGTACATTTAAAGCACCTAGACACCAAGCAAAATACCACAGATACGGAGAAAAATCCCGTCTTTGGCAGCTATCTACTCATAGTACTTCGTAGTCTGTTGGGCATTGGACAGACAGCGTTAGACAGCAACGCGGCACCCACCCACCCTTTTCTATGGGCCGTCTGTATCAGAATGGCTCCCATTTGCCCTTGTGCGCCGTCGTCTACGGCGGCGAGTGATTGGTGCTGTTTCTTGGTCCATTGTGCGAGGGTTCGTGCAGATGTGGGTGTCCTTGTACGAGTAAACAGTTTTTTGTAAACAAGGAGTTTTTGACGATCTGCATCGCAGAATTTTACGATCGATAATAAGGAAAACTAAAAAAGGATATCAACACAAAATAATCTTTTCTGTAGGCAAACATGTGAAAACAGACAAAAATGTTCTCTATCACAGACTTTAGCTAGACCTATCCCTAAAGTCAAATTTTGACTCACATCCCTAGACGGTATTTCTACAAGGGAGGCCGTTGACTTGAGCGGCTAACCTATCCCGTCGTCTCTGAATAGACTCTCCAGCTACATATCAGACCACCGCATCTCCATGCTTTCGGCCGTCTTCGACTCCTTTCTACACTGGAGTATCGTGGCGGATCTCTATTGATATATCGAAGTCGCCTCTGGATGTGTCCATGTCTGCCTTTTTTGCCCCATCACTATGGCACCCGCTAACATCGCACGCTCTGCGCACCGTATCCTCCGCTTCTAAGCGGCTCTAGCGTATTTGGAGCATGTCTTGCATACGCCGCAACTACTCGTACCTGTAGTCTTTGGTTGTCTGGTAGCACTGGATGCGTTCCTCGTCGCTATCGACATTTTCTACCATTGACCCGCAAAATGCCAGTGAACCCTTTTTACGCAAACAGCCACTGCACAGGCCCCCCAATCCTCTCGGGCGTAATCGTGCGCGTACAGAGTAGGAGAGTATTTCCTTGTGCTAATACGATTGGAACTACACACAGATGTGCTTCTTTGCTCGGCATAGCGCTGCAAGAAACTCTAAAAAAGTCACGGGATCAGGCATGATAGGCGATCGATAGACTACTACATTTGCTACACTCGATGAAACAAAATAGGCTGCTTGGTGGCGCCTTTGGCATAGCAACCGCCTACAGATAAGGGAGGAAGGAGCGGCTGCATAAGGGAGGGGCTGTTGCCGTCGTTTCTTCCTGCTGCTACCCTTGTATGTATGTATGTACGTACCGCCTGCCCCAGCGAAGGAGGGGCAAGGCAGCGGCGAAAAATTTAGAAGCACAAAAATTTTCTTAGCTTATTTTTTTTCTGCTGTGGGGCAAGAAGCCCTGCCAGCCAACCAACCGCTCGCCGCCCCCCGCCTTCCCTTTCTGTCCTGTTTTTTCCCACCCACTCCCATAAAAACCCCTCCACGCACTCCCTTCTTTCCAAACTCTTTCCCTTCCTTTCTCTCCTTGTCTGGCACACCTTGAATCAAGCATTCTGATCTGCCGATTTTGTGAGTTTGCCCTTCTTCCATCTATCGTCATCTGCCTTACCTCCTCATCATCGTTGTTGTCTTCTGCGTGTTCTGTTTGATCTTGTCGCTCGTCGAGATCTCAACGCTCGGCCGTTTTTGACACTGGTTTTCTAACGATTTGTTTTCGCTTCAGAATCTCGGCTACTCTTTTTCTTCCAACCACACACACATCTTTCAAGGAATCTATCTGATCTACCGTCACCATGGGGTACGTTGACATCTTTCTGCCATCGCTTATATATTTTTCGGGCGTTTTGATGCTTGCATTGCTATCTTGCTGCCGCCCTTGACTCATTGTTGTCAACGGCGCTCTGGATGGCTTCTACAGCATAAAACATTAACGCTCCCTCGCTCTCCCATCATCAAACCCATTTACTAACTGCTGTCTACAGTAAGGAAGAGAAGCCTCACATCAACGTAAGTTCTACGATCTATTGATACGATACCGCCAACCATATCAGAGGCTGAGCTGGACATTGGGCCCGATCCCATTGTGATCTGTGAGCATGGCACTGACAGCCTCTTTTTTAGGTCGTGGTCATCGGCCACGTCGACTCCGGCAAGTCGACCACCGTACGTTTCCCCTCTGCTGCTTCCTGCTCTCATTCTACATGACATTTATACTGACATGTCCAGACTGGTCATTTGATCTACCAGTGCGGCGGTATCGACAAGCGTACCATCGAGAAGTTCGAGAAGGTTAGTCTTCCTGCGTTTTCTGCCCATTTCCTCCACTTGCATTCTATTCTGTCCATTCCCTCTGCTTTGGCAGCCACTTTTCCGCCCATTCCCATTCCCACTGCCCAATTGTTGGCCAGGCAAAAACTTTTTTTTAGCCCATTATTCTGCCACCTCACACGCGCTACGCCTCTGCCCCTCCCCCTCCAGCAAAAATAAAATAAAGTGGGGTGGAGGGGTATCCCTGTAGAGGCCTGAACCTCTGTTTTGGGCGCTGTGCACGGGCCTCTCCTCCACCCACTATCACTCGCTCCAGCGCATACCATATCTCAGATTGCTGGACATTCGCTAACCCCCCATAGGAAGCTGCTGAGCTGGGCAAGGGCTCCTTCAAGTACGCATGGGTTCTTGACAAGCTCAAGGCCGAGCGTGAGCGCGGTATCACCATCGACATTGCTCTGTGGAAGTTCGAGACTCCCAAGTACTATGTCACGGTCATTGGTACGTTTGACACCGCATATTCCTTTTTCGTTCTCCTTGCATCTCACTAACAAAACAGACGCCCCCGGCCATCGTGATTTCATCAAGAACATGATCACTGGTACCTCGCAGGCCGACTGCGCCATTCTCATCATTGCCGCTGGTACTGGTGAGTTCGAGGCTGGTATCTCCAAGGATGGCCAGACTCGTGAGCACGCTCTGCTGGCCTACACTCTGGGTGTGCGGCAGCTCATTGTCGCCATCAACAAGATGGACACCACCAAGTGGTCTGAGGACCGTTACCAGGAGATCATCAAGGAGACCTCCAACTTCATCAAGAAGGTCGGCTACAACCCCAAGCACGTTGCCTTTGTGCCCATCTCGGGCTTCAACGGCGACAACATGCTGGCTGCCTCCACCAACTGCCCCTGGTACAAGGGCTGGGAGAAGGAGGGCAAGAGCGGCAAGGTCACCGGCAAGACTCTGCTGGAGGCCATTGACGCCGTCGAGCAGCCCAAGCGCCCCACGGACAAGCCCCTGCGTCTGCCCCTCCAGGACGTGTACAAGATTGGCGGTATCGGAACGGTCCCTGTCGGCCGTATCGAGACTGGTATCCTGAAGCCCGGCATGGTCGTCACCTTTGCTCCCTCCAACGTCACCACTGAAGTCAAGTCCGTCGAGATGCACCACGAGCAGCTGACCGAGGGTGTCCCCGGTGACAACGTCGGCTTCAACGTCAAGAACGTCTCTGTCAAGGAGATCCGTCGTGGCAACGTTGCCGGTGACAGCAAGAACGACCCGCCGATGGGCGCTGCCTCGTTCACTGCCCAGGTCATCGTCCTGAACCACCCCGGTCAGGTCGGTGCCGGCTACGCCCCGGTTCTGGACTGCCACACCGCCCACATTGCTTGCAAGTTCGCCGAGATTCTTGAGAAGATCGACCGCCGTACCGGCAAGTCGGTTGAGAACAACCCCAAGTTCATCAAGTCGGGTGATGCCGCCATTGTCAAGCTGGTGCCCTCCAAGCCCATGTGCGTGGAGGCCTTCACTGACTACCCGCCCCTGGGCCGTTTCGCCGTCCGTGACATGCGCCAGACCGTTGCCGTCGGTGTCATCAAGTCCGTCGAGAAGGCCCTTGCTGGCTCTGGCAAGGTCACCAAGTCTGCTGCCAAGGCTGCCAAGAAATAAGTTCGCTATTTTGAGAAGAATGGGTTTCTGTCCGCACCGCCACCACTGCTACTACTCTGTCGCCGTCTGTGCTGCCTGAGCGATATGGCCCGCCACCCATGGGCGACATGAAGTTAGGAGTCTTTTTTTGAGAGTCTTTGAATCTTTGCGTCTTTGTTTTGCTTGGGAGTTTCTGGCACAGGCGGCGGTGGAGGGTAGGTACGGTTGCACCGGATAGTTTCATGTATGTTTTGCACCTATTTCTCATTACCACTCGCCAATATCCAATGCGAATTTCCTTCCTTCCTCCTACTAGATGAACTTCAAAAATAGTGATCGTGAATGCCCCTCCTTAGCTAGTGGTGATGTGCTCATCGTACTTCTTTCATAATGGATGTAGTCTCTCGCGTGTTGGTTTACGGATGTAATGATTGGGATGATGTACGGAGGCGCTGGTGGACCGTGCATGCTCAATGTGCAGTATCGTGTGTAATGTCGTGTGTAGTGTCGTATGTAGTTCCAATGCTGCCACAGTTCTACAAAGTGGCAGTCAACAGGTGCTCACTCAGTAAGCTAGCATATTGTGTGCATACGGATTTGCGCTGGCCACATTAGCTCTATATTAGGGCTTATACACACTGAGTGCCGGCATAGAGAGCTACAGGAGAAGCTGATCATTAATGAAGAAATCATGAATAGCAGATACCAAAACATCATATCATCAGGACTGAGGGCCAAGAGAGATTGAGTCAGCAAATTGCGTTATTTGTTCGCCAGCTCCTCTTTTGAAGCCATTCTAGGCGCCTAGCCACATACCTCGTACCTACCTTACCCGTGTGCCATCTCGCTTTGCATTTTGCCACAGTTCTTTGACCTCCGTGCCTGTTTGCTGTTGATACCGTGGATAACGATATAAGGCGTGCTGTACGACCTCCTCTGGATGTTGTCAGCCTCTCGAGTGAGAACCAATCACTCTGTCGCCCGGACATTCACGACAAATCATGGGGCCGCCTCTCCGCGCTTCGAGACGTTTGCGCCATTTCTACACCGCTCTCTCTGCGCAAGAGTCAGCAAGGCTCCAAAGCGTGTTGTCTACCTGTCTGCTCGACACCAAGAGCCCCTTCATCGCCAACTCGTGCTGGCTCGGCTCGCATCCTCCACGTGTGATCTTGGTTCAGGCCGTCTGTATCTCCCGTATATGCCCGTGCATGGCCGTTTCTGTACTGGAGCAATGCGCTCCAGCCAATGTATTGGGCAAAAATAGGCGAGGCAAGAATATGCGCGCTCTGTTGGGTGCTTAGTCGTGCCCCCCCTTCCCCCCTGTCCTGTCCACGAGCTTGCTGCCGTATGCGTAACAGACGAACCGGTGCCGCATCCACCAACTTTGGTAACACCTCTCGTCCAGATATCCACAGCGAGGATACGTAGTACACTGGTGCATACGTAAGTACACGTCGGAGGCTTGTTTTCATCCTCCTCCTTCGAGCATGGGATGCGCCGTGGACGGAGAGGGCGTCGGTTCCAGGCGCGTCGGGCCTGGGGTGCTGCTGAGTCCGAGTTCTGCCAGAGTGACGCTGAGCTCGTCGGCCGCTGCGAGGCAATAGGCGTGGCAGAGTCGTGGGAAGCGCCCATGCGGTTGCCAACCGGGAAGAGTCAGTGCGGCGGCGTGGCGACGTGATGCCAATGTCCGAAGCCCCGGAGCATCTTAGAGCAGAAAACCCAGTACCCAGCGTCCATCAGCCACATCAACTCCCAGCACCCAAGAGCGATCTCGGCGGAGCCCAGCTCAGAAACGCCCGTGCTCCGTGTACGGCGGCGCCGCTGTGTAAGCAAAAATGCCATGGCTAGGACCCGTCTCGTGGACGACATGCTCCGTACGAAGAAACTGCTCCGAAGGTGAACAAAAGCGGTGTGAGAGAGGGAGAGTCTCGTTTGAGCCCCTAGCGACAGGACGAACTTTGTGTCATAACCGAAAAGGGGTGCACGAGAACAGGAAAAAGGAGAGAAGAGACAGAAGCCAAAGAAGCCAAGCTACTGGCTTGAGACACGCAGTGGAATGTGACTTGGGGGGGGACGAAGCAGCTTTGCGAGCGTTGTTGGTGATTTTTCTTCTTCTGTTCGAATATCCTCGGTTAACACGTGTAGCCATTGGTGACGTGGAGAGGGAAATGGATGAATTAAACGAAGGGCCGACATAGCTGTAGACACCTCTGGGCCCCAGCGGCAAGGCTACTCCTGCGCATGCCCAGCTCCTAGAGCCATGTAGTCCACTCTTATGCTCTATGACGCAGAGGCAGCGGCTCTAGCCTCAGGTACTTCAAAGGGTGGCTGATCAGCTAGGGGGAATGCCGTATGATGCCTGGGCCTGGCATTCATGATTGTGGCAAAGGGGTTGAGATAGACATAACAACCGACGATTCGTGTCCTCGCCGCGTTTGGTGGGAAAGGTGTTATTTCCCCTGCGCATCGTTGCTGGATGGAGATGGGACGGGCAAGGAGGGTGATCGAGAACGAAAGGGCAGGACAAGAAAGTTTCAGTATAACCTCGGTCGTTGAGATTTCCTGCAGGAAAATATGGCTTCCTTTTTATTATTATTAAACGAGGATGGCTTGGCGTGAGCCCAGTCATTGGAGGTCTGGCCCCTTTTCCCCCTTTGGGAAACCCCTTTGGGGCAGGCGCCGAGATCCATTCATCAAAGAAGGCACCATGCCAACGCTCCCCTATCCATATGATTCGTGTCTGATGGTGGATTATCCAGTTTTAATCCAGTTTTAAACTTTATGTTTCTACGGCCCTGGATTTTGCCGCTGGCTCATTCTGGGGGATTCTCGTACTGGTTTTGGCTAGTCGGGCACGAGTCGACATGTCTTTCTCGTAGTTCACGTATATATTTCATACTGGCTTTGGCGACAGTTGCGCCCGGTATACGTCCGCCCGCAAAAGACTCGGGATGGTGGATATTTGGTTGTTTTTTGGGTATGTCGAAAGAAGTGTGCTGTTGCTTCACGGAAAACGCCGAAGTGAAGCCATTCCCGCTTCATGTTGGGCCCATCGTCTTTGTCTGATCCAATTCATTTTTTCTTCTTCGCTTTTCTTCTTTTCTCTTCTTTTCGCTTGCTGGCTGGACGTGCTTCCGACGAGCCTGCTCTCACCGGTTGACTCTCACCATTGTATGGTAGTGCTACTTCCGCCGTTCGGTCCATATGTTGCTGATGGTCAGGCATTTTACAGTTTCTTCATAGCTTTCTGTAGTGATACCGGGTGTCGGGGATAAGAGGCGGTGGTGGTGGCTTTGGCGGGCAGGCATGACGAACAGGGCTTAAATGGCCCAAAGAAGCGGTCGAGCATATTGTGCTAGCGTCAGCCTACAGAGGGCGTGAGCCTAGCAAGGTTTTGGAAATGGCCCGGCGTCGATACGGTGCTAAAGTGCTTGTAGTGGGTAGAAATACCACGTTGGCTCGCGCCTCGCGTTTCCAGATGTATACGGAGCATACGAGCATGTACATGCACTCGCCCTTCGCAATCGTACATAGTCATACTGCGCCTACCAGTATCCAAGCGATACATTAAAGATACATCTAGTCCTCCTGGAAGCCCGAAGAACGGACAAAATGATCGTCGTTGAAGGGCAAACCAAAATGTAAAAGTACTGCTGTTGGTGCCCTCCTAATTCGGCATTTCCTCAGGCTCTGCCACCGCTTCCTGCTGTGGCTTGCGTGGGGTTGTTCACCGCCTTGCGAATCGAGGTGGCGGTTGACCTTTACTGGTCTGAAATGTTTTGTACGGGATACGCGTAATCGCATATCTGTACGGGTATATACGAGTACGAGTATGAGTACATGCATGATAACCGCGGGCAACCAGAGCAGAAAAGACACCACTGAAAGGGGAAAGCGTGCCTGTGGTGCCCGCCCAATGCGCTGTACGATGGAAAGCTTATTGCTGGGGAAGTGACATTCGTGCCTGTATGTAGCTGGAGGTTGTTTCCCATTTCAGCAAGCCGGGTGGGGGCTAGGTGCGCAGTTTCCTCATATGGGACACTTGCCATATTGCTCCTACGAGTACGAGGAAAAGTCCGTGGCTCCTCAATATCCCGACTGTGCAAATTCCCGCAAGTATCGCCGACACAGCCAACCGCCTAGAATATGCTAGTGCTACGAGTACACCGCCCTCATGGCGTCCACGAACTACTGATGATCTCTGCAGATGACCATTTGGTTCCGTCATAGCCGTGCAGCCCATCTGTGGCTGGTGTGCCCGACATGGCGCTTTTCTCGCGGTTTCGCGGTTTCGCCTTTTCGTCGTTTCATCCTTTTTGGTGCGGGGAAGCCTCTTGAGGACGAGATCGGAGAGCTTTGAGGCTTTTTCAGGGTTGCGCTGGCGGCCTGGGGATGGCTCGAATGGCCTATGAATGGCCATGCATGGCGGCTTGCGCATATGCATGGGTAAAAAAAGAAGACGCCCGCCCTGCTAATATCGGTCACGAGTGACCCCCTTTGCGGGAGATCACGGAAAACGGAGACAACGCGGCGGATGAAGCCCCAATTCGCCGGCCGACATGGGATGGTCCCTTGAGCGACGTATTCTCTACCGGGCCTTGGCCGGGAAAAGGCTGCGCGGGACGGGTACTACATACGAGTGCTCAACCGCCCATTCTCTCATCACCGAGTCCGGCAATTTGACGGGCTCCCCTTTTAGGGGCGGGAGAAGCTTCTAAATGGAAGCTATGTACGAGTAAGTATCTTAACTGCGACGGGCAAAGATCAAGTGCAGAATGGCGTATCGTGGATATATGAAAAGACCTTTTATGGGGCAAGACCGTTGGAAATATGCTACTTCAAGACAAAGCCGAGTAGAGCTCAGTATGTACGAGGCGTTCGTACGAGGCCGGTTCTCGCACATCCATGCATAGAGGGCCGAGATATCTCCTGGCATGTTGCCCCTGCTCATTAGTGTCACTCATATATCCACAGAGATCTCGATGTATGTAATCGAAGGTACATACGTGCTCTAAAAAAGCAAGGACAAGGTGTCGTCAGTGGGTGAATGCTCGGAGTACGAACAATGTACAGAGTAGGACGTGCTGGTAGTATTTCAATAGACCTCAGCGTGGGCACCAGCTCCTCCACCATCCGATAGTCAAATCCGACTCTGAATCCCGGCCGGGTCTGGTGCATAAGTGATTAGGGACCAAGGCCGTTCCGTTTTGTCGTGCTATATAGCCTTCATAAAATTTTATGCTCCAGGTCCACATAATACCGAGGCAGGATTTACAAATCAAAGTCGCTACTGGGTGGCGGGCCTAGCGTTCTTTCAGCCTAGGCCTTTTGTGCAAGTTTCCCGGGTTTTAGGTGTTCCGCGTTGTTCTAGTGCTCTACGGAGTACGGTTGTTCGTGCAGCCCACGCTTAAGGAGCGATGTACACTACTCCGTACTCATACGATGTACTCCGAAATGATGCGGCATGCAGGTGGGCATACCAACAACCGGTTGGCGGAATAGCGGAACGCGGCAAATGGCGAAACCGCGTCTTTGCGATTAGCTCTTGTTTTGTGCCTTCAGTTTGGGCGCCAGGGCTTTTATGATGTCAGAATCCCGAGCTGAACGTGGCCGGTATCCGAGCCGCCGGCTTTGATTGACATCCAGACGATCCTAAAGAGGGCTTCAAGCTGACAAGACATGATGCGGCTGGGCCTGGGAGCTGAAAAAACCCGGGCTTTTGCAGACGCAGGAGGCGAGAATACATACGAGTAGGCGAGCAGAGGTGACTACCGTTGGCTTCGACACCACCAAGATGAAAGAACACATCAACAACAAGAAACGGCATGGACGGCACGCGGGGGTGGGCCATGAGCTATGTACGGAGTGCGTTGCAAGGCACAAGGACACAAAGGCAGGGGTAGGTTCCTGCAATTGCGTCCCAAACGTTTCTAGCGTGATCCTAGTCCTCGGCCCAGCCAGAGACCGAAGAGCGAAGTCCGTTGTCGTAGTCGTGTGTGATTGCGATGTGTCCTCGTACATACTCTAATGTGTGTGGTAGACCGCTTGCCGCTTCTTAGCTTACCTTCCCGGCAGGCTACAGGACGAATAGGACGGAGCAGAGAAGTAAACTGCAAATAACCGCTCTTTGGATGGCCCACTGGAAAATAGGATGATAAGGATGGCCACCAAGCAGCCCTTGGCGTCATAGCATCCAAATGCCTCAGCTTCAGCAAGCGTGCTGGGATCGACGAGACCGCTACAGGTCGGACACCGGAGCTTTTGTGTGGCGTGTGTGCTCCTTACGACGTATTCGTACTCCGTACATTTGGAACTACAACACTCGTACTCGTACAACTACTCTTCACCTACTCCGCACAGCTCATAAAGGGTGTCGCCGGCACTTCGCTGAGGCTTTTGTGGCCAGTTGCAGAACGGCGATGTAACTCACACTCGAGCTCTGAGTTGGAGGCATTGATACTTTAAACAAGCATTCCCTTTCGCGTATCCCGTGCTCTACATACACACTCGTCCTTCCGTGTCGAACACCATCAACGGGAACAAGCCTTCGCCTGGTCCCTGAAAGCGCGAAGAGGCGAGCTGTATCCACCTTTGACGCAATGGGCTAGCAGACACTTGTGGGAAAACAGAAAAACAAAAGAAAATAGAAAGCAGAAAAAAAGGGAAAGAAAACAGGACCGCCCCGAAAAGCCACTGATACCTTTTTATCGCGCCGGCTCTCTGTGGCGTTTAGTTTTTCGCTAGCTGGGACGACTAGGGAGTGACGACGAACGCATGTTCCCTTTATTTTATTTTCTTCTTGGCCGTAGGTATTCCCGTCTGTTCAACGTGGCGGAAAGTCTCCACGGTACATGGATTTTGTATTTCCTACGAGCAGCCGTGCAAAAGAGACGGAGCACGTCGTGCATACGACGTACGGCACAGTTACTTCGTGCACACGATCGCCATGCACAACTGCACTACGACGTAGAACACCCATTACATCATTAGCACCGGGTCAAAGACGATGCGGTGTAGAAGACGGCAGAGGAATTGTACGATACTAGATTCGGAACACGGCATGGGGTCAATACGGAGTACATACCGAGTGCATGCTCAGCATTTCCCTACATAGGCAACTCCAAGAGAGATCAGCATTGGGGAGAGTGGGCACTGGGCAGTATTTCGAGCCTGCCAGGCACTGGGGGACTGGGCATTGTCCCATGCGAGTGAGTACATATGCACACATAAATGAGGCTTACTGCAGCCAGTCACCTACGGTAGTGGCTCCCTAACCTTTTACTGGCTCTAGAGCTGCGTGGGCCGTATAGCCATCGCCTCTTGCGTTCCGCGTTGGGCTCTGTTGTTCTCGCAGAACGGAGCTACTTTTATTTCGTAGCTTACCCGACGGTCGAGGAGTCGGGCTCTTGTTTTTGGTCCAGAGCCACACTCTTACCCCTTCTGTGGAATAGTATGTACTCGTAGTCTGTACCACTACCAGTACTCGCGAGCTCGTCCGCCGTGAGCCAACCCGGCATTTGGCTTACTGAGGTGACGGAATGTAACCGCCACCGCTCTTATTGTCATCAATCCACACAGGGCAATCCTAAGTCCGAGTAGAGCAAGTTGGAAAGGTGGTTGTACATACGGGTGCATACGAGACGTATCTGACCGTTCAGCATCGCGGCACCAGGACAGCAGCCAGAGACGGCGGCCAGAGGCAGCAGCCAGAGGCAGCAGCCAGAGACAGGCGGTCTCAGGCCAGACACAACAGAAACAGGCCGCGAGACAGTCGCATTAGCGCGAAGACGCGAGAAACGAGGGGGCCCTATGTATGTGTTGAAATACAGATACGTGGAAGCCGTGACAAAACGGTGGCGGCACTTTATCCTGTTCGTAGCTACGGCTCCTTCCTTCCTCTGCTCTTGTTCCCTCAGTTGATCCTACATAGGTAGGGGTACAGAGCACGAGGGGTAACCAAAAGTACGGAGTACAGAGGACGGAGCAGGAATGTACAAAGCGCAACGACATACTCGCATCAAATAAGCTTTGCAACCACCAACGGCCTGGCAAATGATGCCCCCCGCACAGAGCCACATTCTGCATGATGACAGCGCGTCTCCAGGCTGCCATTTTGGTATTTCACCTTCTTCCATGCACACGGGGGGACCAGACAAGGGCACGAGCCCGAATGGGACGGCGAGCTGTGCTGAGGACCACCGCCGCCGTTTCGTTGGTCCGCGGTTTCGGACATAAAGATCAGGCCGACCGACCGCTGAAGCGCCGACCCCCCGTCGCTACTGTTCTAGCTGTGGTTTTTTTGGGGCCTGTGTCCAGTGTCTAGTGCATCGCCGCTTAGTTATGACAGGATTACAGCATGACAACATAGCAGCCTTCCACCAGTGTCTACTGCCAATCTTATGCGCTGTACGAACGCGAGTACGAGTACGTTGTGCCCCAGCTTTTTGTGCCCTTTCTGCTCCGTAGTTGATCACATTGCCCCCCGTGCCCTGTTCTCTGGTGCTGCTCCTGTGTTTGAGTCCGGAGAAATCCGTCGTTGTTCATAGCGAGTATGGCCGTTATAGCGAGTACGAGCCGCTGTATCTTGGAAGTCGCTCGACCAGTATGTATGCGGAGCCACTAAATGGCACCCCCACTAGAGTCTGAAACGGTCAGAGAGCTCCGTTTTGGACAGCCATTTGGACTGTTTCGATGCACGCCCCTCGCGCGCGACTGATATTGCGTGTATTTCTTATGGTCGGCACTCAATCATCAGTGGCTAGTCGGGCCATGCGCCAGTAGGTCCTTCATCAGAGACGGGAGCTGCAGCAGAGGCTTACTCCGACCGTATGACTCTGACTTTGCAGAGAGGCGGCTAGGATAGGGACAAGAGCGATCATTTATCTAGTGTGCTATATGACTCTGCCTGTAGGTGCTATACTCCTGGACGTCGTGGTAGGCACACCGAAAGGGGGCCTGTCAGACCAGAAAACGTGCGGCCAGCGAATATGTAATTGTCGATTATTCGCAGCAGGACGTCGCATCTATCACATAATCTTACCAAGCCAAAAAGCCAAGCGACACCCAAGAACAAGCAAGCGGGCAGTGCCTCGACATCTGACCGCAGGTGCTATTTTCCTTTTATGGGTGCTGGGAGCTGCTCCGGTGTGTTTGTGTACAATTCGCCGTGCTCGTAGGAGGCTCGAACAGCCCTACTTCTGCATTAATAATGCTGATAAAAAGAGCCCGAGTTGGTGATGGCGCTTTGGACGGTGTAGCTTCGACGACTACTCATAGCACAGGGCGCTGGCAGCTTAGGGAGCCAGGCCCCATCTCCGTCTAAAACGGTGGCCAGCTACAGCGGGTGTACATGGTGTACACAAAAGTACACGAGGCACTATAGCGCATTTCTCGCTGTACGAGTACGACTGCGACGGAGCGTAGCGCCTTTTTTGTCTAGTACGAGCGCTCCGTACACCCCCTTTTCATGCTTTTTTCTGGCTTTATGTACGCCGTATTCGTTAGGTTACCGGGGACCCATCTTTTTCACTTACAGCGGGCTTGTACATTGCTCTCTCGCGGTCGCGCTCTCTCTTACACGCAGGCAAGGGCTGTACCCATACGACATGTATCCTCGTACATATTCTGGGTTGCTCTGAATGCCTGGCTGGGCATTTCAAATAACTATCTGCCACACCCCCCCTTCATTGTCTGATCTTGCCAGTTCTTTTTTCTCCTACTACTTTTCCTCTTCTCTCTTTCTCTCGATCTTCTGTCTTCGTTTCACGAACGGAAATCTAGATTGTTTCTTCCTGCCGTCTTCTCTCTTACATGCTTGTGAGCTTCCTACTGGATCTCTCTCATCCTCCACCTTTCCTCTCTCACACACCCCCCGCCTTCCCGTATCTTGCCTGAGCGGCGTTCGATCATGAGAATGAGCTTAGTATAAGCCAGACTACACGTACTGGGATATATATGCGTACTTTGTATATATCTCTCTCACAGTACACCATACACCATACACCATACATATATAACCTGCTGACTCCCCCAACTCCCACTTACACCCAACACCTCTTCCACCCTTCCCTCTCCCACTTCTGTCTGTCTTGTCTGTTTCCGCCCTACTTTCTCCCCCCCTCTCGGCCATGGAACCCAGCATACCAACACCACCCTACGACGACAGCAGGCCGCAGTCGGCTGCTGCCGTCCCTCGCAAAAGCCCCTCGACATCGGCGTCCTCGTTGGCGTCGACAAATGCTGCCGCAGCGGCTGCTGCTCGTGCGGCCAAGAGTGGCAACGGCAGCGGCAACAACAGCACGGCCAGCCACATCAACGGCGGCACCACGACGCTGCCACACCACCACAACAGCCACCGCGCGTCAAAACGGGCGTCGACGACGCCGTCGGTCACGCACTCGCACCACTCGGCATCGTCGCAGCACGGCAGCACGCCGGCAGCGCATTCCCATGGGTCGCCGCATCACCACGACAGCGGCGATGGGCGGCATAAGCGCGTGTGGAAGGCCTGTGAGCGGTGCCGTATGAAGAAGACCAAGGTAATTTGCCCCGTCTATGTTTTATTGCTCTTTCTTCTGCCTTTACTTTTTCCGTTTCCTTTATTTTACTTGTTTTACTGTTCTTTTGCTGTTCTCTTGTCCTTGTCTTTTTCTTGTTTCCTCTCCCCCTTGCCTTGTCTCATTTGAATGTCTCATCTGACCCAAACAGTGTGACGGCGAGTTTCCGTGCAAGCGGTGTAAGGATGACGGTCTTGTGTGCACAGCGGGCACTCGCAAGAAGACCGAGTACAAGCAATTGCCAAAAGGGTGAGTTTTGACTTCGGCGTACCGAATGCACGCGAGAATACCAAGCTAACCATGGCCCCCTCAGTTATGCTGAAGTCTTGGAGAACACCCAGTTTGCCCTCGTAGCTACCGTACACAAACTGTATGCCATGGTGCGTGCCAAGCAGCCTTGGGATCTCGGTGAGCCAGAGCTCAACGAGCGCGGCCAGCCCGTCATCCACAGCATTGCGGCCAAGCTGGGCTGCATCCGCCCCAACAACGACCCCGACCTGCCCATGGGCGCTTCTGTCTTTCCGGAAGACGAGGCCGACCTGGCCGAGCTCGCCTCGCAACTCGAGGAACAGCAAAAGCACCGCGAAGCCGAGCAGGCCATCCAAGCCGCTGCGGCGGCCCAAGCCCAAGCCGCGGCCCAGGCGGCGGCGGCGGCCCAAGCCGATCTGTCGCTCTCGACGTCGGCCCCGACGTCGGCAGCGGCCGGTGGTGGCCTCGACCTCAGCCAGCTCAGCCGCTTCGACGGCGCCAGCTCGCCTGAGGAGCTCGACGGCCTCTCCGACATGGACGACTACCGGCGCAACGTCTTCGGCAGCGCCAACGGCACGACCAGCAGCGTCAACAGCGCCAGCTCGGCCATGTCGCCCAAGAGCCTGACCTTTACCGACTTTGACGTCGTCTCTACGCAGTCCGACGGCTTTGCCGCCCCCTCGCCCACCCTGTCGACCACGCACTTCACCAACTGGATGGCCGCGCGGCCGGCCTCCATGGACCTCAGCACGCACTCGCTGCAGCAACAGCAGCAGCAGCTGCAGGCCCAGCAGCAACAAGCCGTCGCCCAGCGCCAGCAGCAGCTCCAGTTGCAGCAACAGCAAACGCAGCAGCAAAGACTACAGCACCAGCAGCAACAACAACAACACCACCATCAGCACCAGCACCAGCAACAGCGCTCACAGCAGCAGCAGCAACAACGACAGCAGCAACGATCGCAACCGACGCCCATGATGACGCAGTCGCCGCTGTCGCTGACCATGACCTCGCCGCTCTCGTCGTCGGCGCCGCCCATGTCGATGCCGTTTGTGCCGTCGCCCTCGGCCTATCTGCCGGTCGACCTGCTGCAGCAGGGCCTCGTCGAGAGCAACTTCGGCACGCTCAAGCCGCATGTGCTGTCGTGCCCGAACCCAGAGGTCATGCTGGGCATGGGCGACCCCATGATCTTTTCCGGCGGCTACGACGACATGTTGTAAGCGTCTGCCGATGTTCGAACGACCCTTCGATACGAGACCCATTACGAGACCTCGACCGATGCGACTTTTTTTTCTACATACACTGGGACTACACGCGTTTACGGGCCCATGATTCGATCTTCGCCATGGGTGGATGGATGGATGGATGGGTAGGGGAAGACAGAAGAGGGGAATGCGGCGGAGGAGCAAGAAGGCGTGCTGCGTGGAGAAAAAAGGCCGAGGAACAAAACGGCCTTTCTTAGGGGCGCATGGGCGCATGGCCAATGGGCAAATTGAGAAACCGGACAGCAGGGCACCTGCAAAATAGGCAACGGGCAAACCGAGACTGAGGCGCAGGACATACACGACGCTTTCTCCGCCCTGTTTGTTATTCGTCTCGCTTCTGACCGCATTCGTCGTATTTCGGCTTCCCACGCACACGCCGCATCCACGCACACACGCACATACCACACACTACTACTGGGCAACACATTGCATGCATGGGGAAATAGAGAGGCGCCATTGGAGGGAAAGGGGGTGTTGGTTTTTTACGCGGTGTTGGTCTTTTTCGGATGTTTTTGCCGTCTCTTGTTTTGCGTTTTGCGATTTGCCTGGCCTTTTTTGGTCGATTGCTTGCGCGATCGTTGATTCCCCCTTGCTCAGAGAGGAAAGCTGCAAAAGGTGGAGTGGGCGGAGCATCCAATGTTCATTGAGAAAATGCGCCCGTTCCCTTTTTTTTTTGAGGCTTGGGAAGGGAGAGGAGGGGGGAGGAGAAGAAACGAGGGGCGTGTTGGATTGCGTGGTTATCAGGTTAGCTGGCCCCCTCTGCCAATAGGCAAAGGCACACGAATCCATTCTTGGGGGGTACACCTATCTCTCTCTCTCTGTCTGCCTGCCTTTTTTTAACTCATTCCGTTTCTGTTGGGTGGTGCATTTTTTATCCTAGGGGAGGGGGGGCGTTACTTTGCAGACAAAACGGCGGCTATGATGTGTTTTTTTTTGTTCTACTTTTGCTGCGTTTTTTCCTGTACTTTTGGTCCCTTTTTTACTTTTTCTTCTTTGGCCTTTCTACGTTTTATGATACACGCAGGCTAGGCAGCAGGGGGGCGGAATAAAAAGCACATAGACCGAGACCGAGGGAGAGAGACCGAAAGAGAAAGATAGACAGACAGGAGATGAATCAGATGCTTCATTTGGTATCGTCTTGGTGCTACCTACATAATACACAGTCGAGCCAACCCAGCCTTTTCCTTTTCCTGCCAAGCCCTCCAAGCTGGTTGCTGTTGCCTCATCATCCCTGATCGAGTCTGGGCACGCCAAGACGGGACAACCTGATTGGAGCTCCAGCAACGAAGAGCGTACCCAAAACGAAGAAGACGAGTCCCTAGACCAGACCAAGACCCAGACCAAGACCTCCCAAGACTCCAAGCCCAGCTTGCGACTAAGCGTTGGCGGAGTGCGTGCAGGCCATTTCATTCTTTGCCAGAATGCCAAATCAAGGCCCAGTGACTAATGGCGAGGGCCCCTGCCTCGGCGATTTCATGGCCAAAAATGCAAATTCCCGCAGGCCGTCCATTTTGGTCCTCGCTGGCATTCAGCACTCCAGACTGCTGGAAATAAGAGACCAAAAGACTGCAAAACACGACTCTCTGCGGGTTCTCCGCCAGGTACTCGTACTCGGCCGCTCAAACTCGGCCACAGAGCTCGTCTCCATCAACGTGCTTCTCCCCACAGATGCGTGAAATCGAAGGAGTCTCCGTACGACTCTACCTATACATAGGATGCACCATAACGGCCTGCTCCTACCCAGACAAGACACACGGACACACTCAGACACCCTCGATCTGCTCATTTGATAAACCTTACCCCCCTCTTTTCTCATCTCTGAGCCACAACCTTGACGTGTGTCTTACCCTAACGGTCTTGGGCGCTATCATGCCTGCGCATAGTCAATACGATGAGCATGCCTGAATCGCTGCGAGTACGAGAACAGTGCCCTGAAACCAGTGCCGCTGGCAAGCTTCGACCTTTTGGGCCACCGCCTTTCGGGGCTTGGGTCTTGAGATGCATCGGGTTTTGCCAATAGCCCGGCATTCCGTAATCCGTTTGGTGTTTGCCTTTTGCGTTCTCTTTGCGCCCTCTTTGCGCTCTCTTTGCGCTTTGTTCTTTTTCCCCATTTCCACTTTCCCTTTTCCCTTTTCCCTTTTCCCGGTTTTTTCGTTTTGTTTTTTCCTTTTCCTTATCCCCAATATTGTCCTTCTGTTCACACCGGTTCGTCTCCGTCGCCGTCATCCAGAAACTCGCCGTTGCCAAACAACGGGATCATCCATGGCCTCTAGTGAAATCCCAGGCCGATCTCCAATCATGATCCCCCATCAGCGTTCACCGCTTACACCCAAATGCTGCGCTGTTTTTGTCCCGCATGCTCGCACTGGCTCGCATTCTCGCATAAACTTGCCTTGCGGCCCATTTTTTGGCTGGCTGGCCCCATTCGGTCTCGCTTTCTCACCCACCACGCTGAGCTTCCCCCTTGAAGTTAGTGTGCACGCACTCCGTCCTCGTAGAAGACGAGTACCCGTACTCGTACTCGTACATGGCAGCTATGAGTACATATGTACCGCTTTCCGTGTCTCAGCGTCATCCGCTGCAAAGTTGTGCCGTCTGCGGAAGCAAATCGACTTGCCTGACTTCCCACCGCTTTACACCGTTCTTACAGCTGTTCTTACAACCGTTCTGACGGGTACATTCTCCATACTGGGAGTCGTACACACGACCCTAAAACTGCATGCGGGGAGGCGGGCGGTACGAAATACGGCGTAGGGCTATACTCCACAACGCAGTACGATATACGGCGAATTCACAGCTGGTACGAGTACAAGCGACCTACCTGAAAGAGCGCTAAAGTGCGAGAGCGAACGGTAGAATACGCGTATTTTCGGGCAGTGTACCAGCATGGGTGTACCTCGCGGGCTGTACTCGTACCTACTGTCTAGTAGTGTCCTTTTACGGATAGTTACTTCATGTTCAGCTTGCAGTAGACTGCGACGTTGTGTAGGATGTGTGGCCTAAATGTAGGTCTGTGTCCATGCCATGCCTTTTTTCACTTTAACCTTAGACTGCCTTTTCGGGGGCTCGATGAAATTGCCGCAGCAGATACAAACGGGAAAGAAATGTGAGGAGCGGAGAGGCAGAAAAGGAGAAATGGAGAAATGGACAAAAAAGATAAGACAACGAAAGAGAGTAAAAGACAGAAACCTAGAAGGACACCCCTACAGCAAAATCCTCTCAAACCACCTCACCGGCTGTAGTCTGGTCCGCCGGAGACGGACGAAATCCCGGTGGGCGGCGGTGCCTGAGCATCTGTGTCCCTTTTCTTGTGCCCTTTTTTGCTCCGTTTTGACCGTTGGACCGCATCCGCAGCGCGGTCGATGTAATTGCGGGAGGTGCATCATGCGGAAGAAGGCAGGCTTGGTCAGCTGATTTGAAATACAAGCACGCACAGGGTGAGAACCAAAGCACCGCGACAGGAAAAAAGCGTTGCAGCGCGCGCGCCCAGAGTTGCCATTCTTCCAGAAGATGAGCATCTGACGGAGTCCCTTGCAGTCCGTACAAATGTCTCCGAGGCTAGGTATTTGCACCAAGGCCGTTTATGACCCACCCCGTCTACGAGTACTGCGCATACTCCTCTTCCTTCTCGCCGCACCCTTCTCCAAACAGCACACTGCACGCTGGACACTGGACACTGGACACTAGACACTTGACGGAATCCGCATACGAGTACGAATAAAAAAGGGCTGCCCAAGCGGACTGTGAGCTTGCCGGCGGCATTCACTAAACCCCGTGGAAGATCCCTGTAATTGGTCCCCCCTTCTCCCCAAAAGCCACGCGTTGGTTTCCTCGCACTTCGGACCCCAAAAGCATTCCGCTCCGTAGCAGGTGGTAGGGCACGGCTGGTGACACTTTGTGGGGGCTGTACTAACTGGTAGTGTATGTACGGAGTATGTATGAGTACGGTGTTGGGGTGTGTGTGTGCGAGCATCTTACGAGAACATACGGCGACTCGCTAGCTCGGCGAGTTCCGCGATTTATGCTCATTTCAGCGTCTCCCTTGGTCCAGGACGGGAGCTATTCAAGCAGCAGACATCAGGAACCTGGTCATCTGCGCGCCTTGGATGCCGTTTTTTGCCGATATTCTGGGGAGTTGGGAGGCTGGAGCGAACGGCGGAGGAGACAACAGCTTAAATCCTAAGTCCTCCTGCTGTGTGGAAAGCAGTCCTGGATGTAAGCCTCAGTCTGACCAGCGCGGGGGGTAGATATGTCAGACTTGCGGGATATCTTACAGGAGGTAGCAGAATATCTTACAGGGAGTAGCAGAAAAGAGTGTGTCTTACAGGGAGAGGCCGCAGAAAGTGACAAATTAGAGCATTCAGGCATTAGGCATTTGCCAGTGCAAAATACATATGTATGAACACTACATACTATTGAGAGAACTAGCCCGTTTGGTCTTTTGGGCGGGTGCTCGCGCGCCTCGGCGAAGTACAGGCTTGTACTCATTTACAGCGGCTGCAAAACGGTCAAAACGGAGCCAAAACGGATTCGCCTATTAGAAATCGGCCAATGGTCGCGGACTTTCTAGAGACCCACCGCCGCTTTGTAAGCGCCGAGTTCCGCTCGCAAAAAGCCGAGCCCGAAATCTCCATTTCGGCGCCGTAGTGCGCTCCTGTCGCATGCGTACTCGGTGTTCCGGGTGAGTGCAGAGTTGAATGCAAATCAATTTGATACCCAAGCCATTCGAGTCTGTATGTGCTCCCAGTCTCCCTCATCCTTCTGTGATCTTCGTAGTCTGTGTTCTTCATGTCGTAGACGTCCGCCCCCTGCTCCGTCGCCTACTCGGGCATAATCCCCCGCTTCGCGTCCTTGGCAGCCAGTCCGGTCAGATTGGCCTCGGGCACCGTGTGCGAGGGCCGGCCGCTGAGGACGTCGACGACGCCGCGCATGTCGTACCAGTAAGCGGAGCGCGGGCGACGATTGGGCCAGTCAGTCTCGTGCTCCTCGAGGTGGTCCATGGGGCTGAAGACGACGCCGGCGCCCTTGATGCCGATGACGACGGCACTGGTAGAGTCGTTCTGGACCCGCTCGTGGGCAGCGGGCCCGAAGCCCTCGAGGTGCTGGACGCACTTCATGGCGAGGCGGACGGCGCGGCAGCGGTCGAGCGGCGAGGGGACGCCGCCCTGCTGGACGTGGCCGGGGATGCTGTCGCGGGACTCGAAGCGGTTGTGGGCTTCTTCGCGGATGATGTCGGCGATGAGCTTGGCGGTGTAGACCTTGCTGGAGCGCTCGTTGATGAGGATGAGGCGACCGGCGCGCGACTGGCCCTTGTCGTGGGCAAAGACGTCCTTGAGGTGGCGCACGTCGGCGGCGAGCATCTCGAGGCTGATGCCCTCTTCGGGGGTGTAGACAGCGCTGGCGCCGACGCCCAGGCCGGCCATCGTGGCAATGTAGCCGCAGCGGCCGCCCTGGGTCTCAATGACAAAGACGCGGCGCCGCGTGGCCGACGCGGACTGCTTGATCTTGTCGCAATACGACACGAGCTCGTTGAGGCAGGTGTCGGTGCCGAGCGAGTACTCGGTGCCGGGCACGTTGTTAGACACAGTGGCCGGCAGGATGGTCATGGGGATGCGCAGGGCCGGGAACTGGTCGCGGGCCTTGCGCAGCTGCGAGACGGCGTGGAAGGCCTCGAAGCCGCCGACGAGGAAGAGGCCGTCGAACTTGTACTGGGCGATGAGGCCGGCGATCAGCTCCATGCCCGACTCGGACGGCAGCTCGCGGTTGGTGCCGATTTCCGAGCCGCCCTTGCTGGCCCAGCCGTCGACCTCGAGCCAGTCAAAGGGGCGCACAGCACCCAGGGGCTTGTCGCCGTGGTGGCGGGCAAAGCCGGCGAAGCCGTTGTGGATGGCGACGGGCTCGTGGCCGCGCGAGATGCAGTAGGCGACGCCGGCGCGGATGGCAGCGTTCATGCCGCCGGCAGGCGCACCGACGTTAATAAAGCCTATTTTCATGCGCTGGCAAGTTAGAGAATGGCGGATAGAGAGGATAAGGGGTGGAGGTGCAAGGCAGATGAAGATAGGGCGAGATAAATGGCATGAGAAGACCGGAGAAAGCGGCGAGAATAGACGCCAACAAGATGAAAGCAGAGAGCCGGATACACCAACGCAAGAAAAACATGGATATCCAAGCAGATCGTAGAAGGGGGGATGCCGGAACAACACAGACAGCACAGACAACACAGGCACAACTCACCCTTCCCTTCTCCAACAGCATATCGTGGTCCAGCTGCACTGTCGTGGTCATCATGTACGACTTGTACTGGTCGGAGAACTCGGTGTCGCGCAGCGACATGGCCTTGTCGAAGTCGTGAGCCTCAATGGCCGCAGCCACCGACTTGGTCGCGCGCACGGCTTCCATCAGCGGCTTGCGGATGATTTTGTTCTCCGTAATGGCGATGAAGCAGGTCTCGGACTCGGGCGTGGCTTCCAGCACGGCTCTGACGGCCTCGACGCCCTGCAGCGTGGCCAGCATGCGATCGTAGGCGACGGCCGTGCCGCCGCGCTGGACGTGGCCCAGGGTCGTGATGCGAGTGTCCAGGGCGAGGCCGTCCTTGTCGGCCAGCAGCGCGCGGATCATTTCGCAGTCGATCTTGTTGCCGTTGCGGTCGTGCGCGCCTTCCGCGACAATGACAATCGTCTTGCGCTTTCCGAGTTTGCGGTGCTGCCAGAATTAGCATAATGTCTCGTCCAGATGTCTTCCACCTCGCCTCGCACCCACCTTCTTCACGATCGCACACATCTCCTCGCGCCAGTTGTCCTCGCGCGGCTTCTCCGGGATAAAGATGAAATCCGCGCCCGTCGCCACGCCGGCCATCAGCGCCAGCCAGCCGCAGTGCCGCCCCATGACCTCGATCACAAACGCCCGCGAATGCGACGACGCCGTCGCCTCAATGTAGTCCACCATCTCGCAGATGCGCGCCAGCGCCGACGAGCAGCCAATCGTCGCGTCCGTGCCCGACAGGTCGTTGTCGATGGAGCCGACGAGCCCGACAATGTTGAGGTGCTGGTACGGCGCCACCTGCGCGGCCGTCAGCTCGTTGGTCGCCACCAGCTCCGCCAGCAGCGACGGCCACTCCGCGCGGAACTTGTCGGCGCCCGTCAGCGAGCCGTCGCCGCCGCAGATGATGAGCGCGTCGATGCCGTTGAGGATCATGTTGCGCGCCGCCACCAGCCGTCCGGGGCGCTCGTAAAAGGCCATGCAGCGAGCCGTGCCGATCAGCGTGCCGCCCTCCGACAGCCAGCCGCGCACGTCGTGCCAGTCCATGCGCTTGATGTAGTCGCCGCCGCGCACGAGGCCCTCGTAGCCTTCGTAGACGCAAAAGGCGTCGCAGCCGAGGTGGATGGCCATGCGCACGCACGCGCGCACCACGCCGTTCATGCCCGGCGAGTCGCCGCCGGACGTCATGATGGCGATCTTCTTCTTGCGGGGCGCGCCGTCCGTGGACGCGGCCGCTGCTGCGCCAGCCAAGGCCGGCATCGCCGTGGCCAAACCGGGCACGCTCGCCATGGCGCGTAGATACCGTTGCAGGGTGCGAGACAGGCGGCGGGGGGAAAGGGCGGCCAGAAAGCCCAGCGACAGGCGAAAGGGCGCAAACAGCACGTCGAGCGGCGACAGCACAAAAGCAAACCGCCCCGGTTGTTGAGGCATGCGACAGACCGTCAATGGGAGGTGTGGGTGAGGAGAGGGTGAGGCGAGGAGGCGGAGGAGACGGCTTGGTCGGACGAGTCCAGCGAGAAAAAGTAAGCCCAAGTGGAGCTAGGCTCGAACAAAGAAAGGGAGAAACAGCTCAGCGGCCGAGTCGGGGGATATATCGCCAATGTGTCGCCAAATAGGCCGCAAATAGGGGGAAGCCAAGGCCGAGGGATGAATCAGGAGAGCGAGAAAAAAACGAGGGAAAAAAGAGGCAAAACGACGTCGAACGGACCAACATCCACCTCGATATGCAGTGCGGGGAGCACTTTAACGCGCACCAAATGAGGCTGCAGCGGCCGCAGGTACAAAATATTCGAGCTCTTATCTTATCGCGCTGGGAGGGGTTCTCTGCGGGGCTCCGAAAATACCGCACTCTAGGGGAAAGTGTCGCTGAAATACGCTGTATTTGGGGGAGCCGGAATCTGAGCACCTGAGCACCTGAGATCCTGAACTTGAGAACCTAAACCTGGGAGGGGGCCCCAGATATAAGACAAGTCTACGGGCACGAATACCGTCCTACGGACTCGCCAGCGATGTGCGCCTTGGCACTATGCAGGAGCACAGCCACTTGTAGCAGTCTTGTCTTGGTGTCTTGCTTCGGCTTGGCTGTGTGCAGATGCAGACTGCGAGTGCGGAGGATGCAGCACCTATATCGCTCTCCTAAATCGCTCATAACAGTACCGCACCTCGTGCCACGCAAAGCACGCAAATCCCGCTCGTCGCACCGCTGCCAAAAAGCCTCACCTAGGGTTGCGTAGGGCTCCATCAGAGTCTCGCCGAGCTCAATTTTTTCGCTTTTAGTCTTTTCTTTTTTCCCTCGTTTTTCAACATCGGAGCTCCGCACCACCGTTCTCTATGCCTCTTCTGCCATTGGCCGCACTCTCGGGGCTACTGTGAGAGCTCGCTAGCACTGTAACCCCGGTGCGTCCATTCAACGGCTGCGCACCGGCATGCATGGTTCAGCGCTCAGTCTCGTAATACTGGTTGGTAATTGGGGGTCCTCTGAACATGGCTCACAGCGACTGCGTCCAGAGTCTCGATCCACAGCCAGCTCTACGATACGTCACTATCACGTGACATATCACATGCACACACCACGATTTCTTCCGGCTCCATCGGTCGATGCTCATCGCATGCATGCCACCACTCCGCGTCCGCCACCACTTGCACCCACGCGCCCGGCAGACAGCGGCCAGCCCTCCTACCCACCTGCATCATGCGGGCCACTATGCTCCGCCCATACAAGGGCTTCTGGGGCCGGAGCTACGACGAGCTGAAGCGGTTGTCCAACATTGGTAGGTGAAAAGCCGAGGAAAAAAGACGGGCAGATCACGACGACAGACGCGACACCCTGCTAACAAACAGCCATTCGCTCCGAGGGCATCAAAGGCCCCTCCGGCCCATACGAGCTGCGGTCCTTCCCAGACGCAGCCGCGCTCGACGACTGCAAGCTGATGACCGACGCCGAAATTGGCGGCTTCTCGACAGCCCGCCTCGACTGGGCTCCGTATCCCTCGTCCTCGTCCTCGTCCTCGTCCTCTTCGTCCTCTTCGTCCTCTTCGCCCTCCCTCTCCCACCCCGGCTACCTCCGCTTCCACGGCACTATTTCCACACGTCTTCCGGCCGACCGCCCCGATGTCCAGCGCACCGGCTACGCGGCCTGGCGCACCGCCGACCGGCCGGCGACCGTCTTCGGCCGCGCTCTCTGGGACCTCGACTCGTATGCCTACCTCGCGCTGCGGGTCCGGTCTGACGGGCGCAGCTACCTCATCAACGTCCAGACCGACTCCATGGTCGCACCCACGGACCTGCACCAGCACCGGCTGTTTGCGCGCCGGTCGGGTCGCTGGGAGACCATTGTGGTGCCGTGGTCTGATTTTGTGCGCACGAACCACGGCTTTGTCGTCGAGCCCCAGACAGAGCTGTTGCGACAGCGCGTCCGTTCCGTTGGCTTGGGGCTGACAGATCGGCGCCCTGGTGGGTTTGCCCTGAACGTGGCACGGCTGTGGGCGACGAACAACCCCCACGAGGCAGAGGACGGCGCCCAAGAGACAGACGCCGAGGCGGCCGATGCCGATGCCGATGCGAATGCCAGCGATGGGAGTGTGTCGGTAGCTATGCCAGCATCGCCGACCTCAACTGCGGCGACGACAGGTGCTGCAGCTGTCGTCGATGGGATGGCCGAGTCGCCCGTGGGCCTCAAGAACAAGCAGGGTCGGCCCATCCGGTGGGACCACAGGTGATAGCGCTGGTGTCCGAGTGAGACACATTCAGTTGCTAGAGGCGTACCAAGAGGGGCCATGTTCGACTGCTGAGCTTGGAACAGAGCATCAGCAACTATTGAGTCGCATCGCTTCGCCCTTCACGCCAACTCTGTTGGACCACTCAGTGTCTGGGTCTAGATGGCCAAGTGTGGCATGACAACAGAAAAAGACGCCACCGCTACTTATCACGTCGACTCACGACGACCTGTACGATAGTTATGAGAAATGCAAACATCAATGCATAGTGATAAATTGGTCGTGCCGCATGTGGTATGCTTGTAAATATATCTCATACCCTTTCCAACCGGATTTTGCAGGTCCATACAATCCAAATGCAGTATTCAAAATGCCCTTTCCATCATGAGCCCAGCCCAAACGCCAGCAATACGATATGCAAATGCGCCCAAAACAAGCAAAAGAGCCCGTGATAATAATCACCCATCCTGGGGTGTAGTCGCCAATTCTTCCGCCGTCTGCAGTGGCTTCCTCTTGATGAGGCTCTTCCGCGACGGGCCTTTTCCTACTTTAGCGCCGAGCACAGCAGCTGCATCCGCCGAGTATCGATTCGGCTGAGAGCCCGTCTCTGTCGGCGCAGACGGCCCAGCTTCAGACACCACCGAACTCTGGCCAGGATCCGACATGCGAGCCCGATGCAGCCGCGCCGCGTTGCTCAGCCTGTTGACGCTTCTCCCTCGCGAGTGGGCAGGTTTAACAGCTGCAATGGCACCGTCTTGGCTCCCGCGTCCCAACTCCAGATCTTGCTCCCGTATCTCTGCTGTGGTCTTATCCAACAGTTGTGACTCGCGACCTGCTGCTGCTGCCGCCGGTGCCGCCATCAACACAGCCGGCTCGTCGTCTGCCGTCGTATAGCTGCTGTGCTCGCTAGTCGCCCGATCCAGGACTTTGAACGACACCACCGGGTGCTTCTCCTTTTCCGACATGACACCTCCATAGCTGTCGCCACCCTTTTTCACCAATTTCTGGCCACTTCGGCCGACTGCGCCCACAAAACCATGCCATCTCTCGGCGTGTGTTTGCTTGCTCGATTCATCAATGATCATGTAGGCGATGCCGGCCACCAGACTCAACAGCACCACTACAGTCAGAATAGAAGCGCCGGCACGGTCGCCAGTATTGATTGGGCGCATCAGCTCGAGAGTAGTCCACGGATCTGTTCGCCCTGAATCGGTGCTGCCGGCATTCGGGTCCCCCTGGGATGTGCCGCCTGTGCTGTTGGTCACAGGTGCCGTCACCTGGCCGATCATATTGGCTAGCGTCACTTCCATGGCCGCCATCTGCTGGCCGACGCCCGTGCTGTTGTCCCATTTCCCGTTGTCCGTCCAGCGAAGACCGCACATGCGCCCGTTGTTGCCACCGCTGCACTGGCTCGCTGCTGCCATAGCCGATGTTTGCAGCAGAGGAAGAATGCGGTCGTGTGTCCAGGGCACCCACTTTGTCGTCGCCGCCATCCACCGGCTGAGGTAGGCTTTGAACGACTGCTGGTCCAGATCGCACAGATTTACAGGCTCGCAGGCAACCTCCGTCATAACGTCGCTGTTGTTTCCGGTGAAAAAGACGTGGGTTCCGTTGAGCAGACCGTCGACGCGATCTCGCCAAGCTTCGTGCTGTGTAGAGTCGTTGGCAGTGTAGTTGTACATGGCGGCTGCCCCCAGCAGAAAAGCCCCTGCATTGTATGAAAACTGGTACGGCGTAATGGTGGTGCAGTTGTCTTCGATATGGCCGCCGTCGTAGACATAGTAGCTCTCGTCGATGAACTTAACGCCAACCATCCAGTCCCATGTGCGGTCGGCCCAGTCGGCATAGGTTTTGTTGCCTGTGTAAAGTGCCAGACGCGCTGCCAGATTGAAGAAACATGCCTGAGAAATGGAGTTCTTGTAGTCGAAGCCGGTGTTCCACGTAAAGATCTGCCAGCGAAGACCACCCTTGCAGTCGGCCTCGTCCCAACGAGCAGCCTGTGTATTGAACACGGCTTGTGCCAGAGCCAGCCACTGTGGTTTGTCGGCTGGAGGGTCGGGGAATTTGTATTCGGCGGCTGTCATGACAGCAAGGCCCCAAAAGCCCTGGTCATCGTTCCCTTCAGTCAAGGTTTGGTTGGGCGGCATGTAGTCGTTGTTGGGACCAACTTGAAACAGCAGGCCCTGTGTGGCCAGGTCGTTGTATTGGGAATCGCCTGTGTAGTACCAGTAATCGATCAGAGCACCCATCAGGGCGCCTGCTTCCCACCCTGTAGTTGGTGTTAACATAGTGCAGTGCGTAAATGGCTAGAAGCAAAGGTACGAGTACGAGCACAAGTACGTACAGTAGTATGGTTTGGGTAGCAGACCAGGGGTATGTCCCCGTTCGTTGCCTTTGTAGAACGACACCATATCGGCTGCCATGGAACTAGCGACGCTTTTGATGGATTCTGGAAGCTGGGCGTTAGTACCACTTTGCACGGCAGAAGCCTGGAATGGAAGCCTGTATGTTGGAAGAGCTGTACGAACCAGGCGACGAAGTATCCAACTGGTATCCGGCTTCAACACTTGTGGACATGCCAAGCAGCAAAAGCGGCAAGGCCAGAGCCGAGCGAGTAGCAGACATCCATGTTCTTTCGCTAGCCACTCGGCTCTTTGGAGAGAAATGCATGTTGTTGCAGAAGACGGGGCTGAAGCCGATTAGATGAAGAAGATCGTCGGATGCACGGGATAGCCAGCAATAGCCCGAGAGAAGAAGAGAGACACCGGGTCCGGAGAAGAAGTCATGGAAAAAAGAAGAAAACAGAGAGCAGTAGAAGCCAGAAACACATTAAAAGAAGAAACCAAAAGAGAAGAGGTCAGAAGAGGGGGAATAAGAAAGCAGAGACTACGCCATCAAGACGAAAGTTGGACCAGCAGCACTGTGGCAATGCCAAAAGAGAAATACGAGGTCAAGTAGAACCCTGCTTGTCCCGGAATGGACGGGGACCACAACAAAAGTCAAGCCGTAAAAGGCAAAGCAAACCCCAGTAAAAAACAAGGTACGCAAAAAAGTACAGAATTAGAGCCACCCGAGAGATGCGCGAGATTTTAGGAGACGGCCGGTGTGTTAGTGAGGTGAGACGCGGGGACAAAGGGCCGCTGTAGTCGTCAGTGTAAGTGCAGTAACCCAGTGTGTAGTTTACTGTAGTGGTGGCATGGCGACTCGTATAAGCATCAATACGGGAAACTACGACGGAGCTACTGGGACTAGCGGGTGGAGAGGCTGCGGCTTCCTGATCTGGGACTCTGAGAGGGACCCGGAGTTATTCATAGCGGCGAGGATCTCTCTCCACCCGCCACCCAAGGCAGGCGCAGGCAGAGTCCCTGCCTCCCTGGCAAGAGTTGGCATGGACCGGGACCCGACTCCGAGTACGTATGAGCACTCGTAGGGGGCAGGCACGGAGCTCCAGGCACGGATGTGTGGAACAGCTAGCGGAGCTCTCTACCCGCCCAAGGCAGGAGCGACAAGACCATGTCCAGTGGCAGTGGACAGAGGCAAGCACGTTCAGTGGGACGGCCGTCATATGACATATTTAGCGAGAGTCAGCAACTGCGACAACAACGCTATAGAAGCCGAAGGCTGACCAATGGCGCTTGCTCTAGAATGGTGCTTGCTCCAGAATGGTGCTGTCATATGTTTGACAGATGGTGGCGACTAGATGTAATTCTATTCAATGCTACGGCGTGTATTCGCAGCTTAAAGGCGCGACAACAGCGAATGGATGCGAATTTCTACTCATATGTACAGTGAGTGGGTCAATAAAAGTATCACTCAATTTCCAAAACCGCACCAAAGATGCTACAATCCGTATACTCTCAACACTGCACATATCGAGGTCTACTACAAAGTATGAATAAAGCCCACAGGTGTACATAAAAAAAAAAGGATAATGCAACCTTTTGCATCCTTGCTTTATTTCAAAGTTTTTTCAAGCTATGTGAGAAAGCTATAAAGTTCGAGCTTTGCAATTTATTAAGATATAATCCACAACTCAAAAATAAAGCCCTGTAAGCCAACACAGCAATCTTAGTTTCTTTCTGGTCCATATGGACCCACTTGTTTATGTCAGCCCCCAAGTGCTAGCACCTGTCGATATCATCCTCTAACGATACATGGATACATAATATCAGTCCCTCAAGATCTCTTCCACAGCAGGCAAATTTCGAGCTTTGGTACTCAACCAGTGCTCCAGGTCTTACGGCCAACCAACAGTAGACATACGGAATAACTACGAGGCCCTACAATGCTCTGGGGTTTCTTGGGTCCACTTTCGTGTGGACTGTCTACATATGCAGCAATCAAAGGTGCGGAGTGCGGCTTGTCTTAAACCTCATACGGAGCTCAGAGACGTGCTGCGGAGAGGCATACCACACAAGACCGCACCAGCTACACCATTGATGGTTGTGGGAGACAGGCCATGGGACTTGGTGGGGATGGATTACATTGGGCGCGTCTTCCCGCCTAGAGAGGATGGCAGCATCCATATTCACATCATGACTGATTACTTCTCTCAATCCATCATCAACGCGACCACAGAGTTGGTTCACCTACACTACAAGACTAACGTGCTAATAACATGCTTTGTCTGGGACATTCCGGAAATGCTCCCTCACAGCATTTTTAGTGACTCTCTAGGCATCGTGGTCCCATGTTTCGTACCAGTGAACTTATCGTAGCACTGCCTCTTGATACAAACTTGGAAAACAGCAATTTGTATTTTTCGTCACCCTTCCGCTTGCCACCCTGAGACGGATTCAGTCATTATAGCGCAGTCTTTAGGGGAAAACCGCAGAAATCTTCATCTCTCTTTTGCCAGCCAATGTTTAGGTCACTCGGACGCAGCCAATTTTCACTCTCAAACAATCACGTGCACACACGGAAAACATATCTATTCTGAATACCGAATTGTCCCTCGAACGCCAGCTGCTTTTCGGTTTTCCTTCGTTTTGCCCTCCGCCCTCTTTTTGTTGGCCGCTAGAGCCATGCAAGGGAGAAGAATGAGCCACATAAACCACAAGGAACCGCAAGATATACCACATAGAAAGCAAATACCCAAACAATCTGCATGTCGTCGTGTCAACGCCGGTTCGTCTTGCCCATGCCACGTTTTCCAGCAATCTAAAGGTCAGCGGGTGCAGGGAAACCAGAGGGGAGAAAGGAGAAAGAAAAAAAGAACATACCAAATGCTTCGTCAGCGCCGGGGCAATGTGCCGGTCGGCCTCGCCTTGGCGGGCCAAGCGGTTCATCTTCTTCTGGCCGAGACGCTTGAGCTGGGTGGACTTGACATCGCGGACCATACGAGCAGCGCGCTGGACAGAGCCGTTGCCCTGGGCGTCCTCGTCGACGTCCATGCCGTCGGCGCCGGCGTCGCCCTCGCCGTCGGACTCGCTGCTGCTGTGGTAGGCAGGGCGGCGGCCGCCCTGGCTCTTGATCTCGTTCTTGCGGTTGGCCGCGCGCGACAGAGCCGTGCGCGGCAGGAAAGCGCTGTTCTTGAGCGACTGCTTGCGCAGGCGCGAGTCGTTGCGGATCAGCGCGAGCTTCTCGCGGATGCGGCCGGCCTTGGCCAGGATCTCCTCCTCGTCGCCAAAGTCAATGTCGCTGTCGTCGCCGTCCGAGTCGGTGTCGTAGAAGCCCGACGCAATCAGGCGCGCCTCTTCCTCCTCGAGCTCCTTCATCTTCTGCTCAATGTCCGGGCTGTAAAAGTCGAGCACGTTCTGCCCGTTGTACACCTCGGGCATCTTGTCGTGCTGGTGCGCCGGGTCGATGCCGACATAGTCGCGCTGCATGTCAAAGTTGTACACGCCGGGGCCGCCCTGCTCCGACTCAATGTCCCGCTCCAGCCGCTCCGGCTTCATGCGGTCCTTGGCCGCCTCCGGCACAAACGTCGCCCGCAGCGGCACCGGCTCGCTGCCATCCGCGCCCGACGCCGCACCCAGCGGCCGCGCCACGTGGATCCGCCGCATCAGCGCCTCACCGCGCGTGCCCGCCTTGTCAGCGCTGGCCGACACAGCACCCAGCTTCTTGGCCACGCGGTCGGCGATCAGGCGCCGGCACACGGTGTCCTTGACGTTGTGGATGCCCTCGCCCGTGGCACACGAGGCCTCAAGAGTGCCGACGACGTGCGAGGCCGTCGCCAGAGAGTCGATCTGCGCACGGGCTTCCGGCTTCAGGTCCTGCAGACGCATCAGGTCCGACTTGTTGCTGACGAGGTAGACAGAGCGCTGGGCGAAAATGGGCGCCAGGCTCTTGAAAAGGGCGCACTGCGCCTCGATCGAGAAGCCGCACTGCTCCGAGGGGTCGAGGAAGAAGAGCACGGCACAGTTGAGATGGGCCAGGGCCGAGATGGACTGCATCTCGATCGTGGTCATGTCCTCGAGCGGCTTGTCGACCACACCAGGTGTATCAATCACCTGGAACCGCAGATAGTCAAAGTCAAAGTGGCCGCAGAACAGGCTCTTGGTCGTAAAGGCATACGAGTCGACAGGGGTGTCTGTGCGGCTGACGCTGCGCACAAAGCTTGACTTGCCGGTGTTGGGCAGGCCAAACACAAGCAGCGTGCGTGTTGTGGGATCAATCGAGGGCAGACGGCCCACGTGCTGCCGCACCTCTTCGAGATACGCCAGCGAGTCCTTGAGACGCCGCATCACCGTCGACATGCGACCCAGACCCGCCCGCTTCAGCGACTTGGCCTGGTACAGCGACTGCGAGTACTTGAGCAGACGCACGTAATCGCGCGAGATCGTCTCAATTGTGTTTCTGGCGCCCGACAGGTGCGACAGCGCAATTTTGTAGTGGTCGGCATCGTAGAGCACGTTGAACAAACTGCTGTCTGGGAGGGGTTAGTCAACGAGTCTGGGCAGCCACGACGATATCATTATACGCACAGAATGGATGCAGATCTGCCAGACGCGGGAACGCCGTCAGGATGGACGTCAGCTTCTCAGAGAATCCCTCAGCTGTGAACTTGACTTTGCGGGTGTAAAAGTTGCGGATTCGTGCGATCTGGAAACCCGCACGAATCTGCGTCGGCAGTCTCCGCTGCGTCGACGACAGCACAATGTCCACAAACTCCTTCTCTGTCGGCACCGGCGGTATGTCTTTCCACGAAGTCTTCATGGTGGCGGTAGGCGGTAATGTGGTTCGTGTTGATGTGTGGCGGATGGGACGAAGTCGGGAAAGACGCAAAGAAAAGAGGTCCAAAGAGGAGCCACCAAAAAAAAAATCAATTCTGCCGTGCAAAAAAAAAATACTATGTAAAAAAGTGGCGGGGCGGCCATTTTGTGGGGCCTTTGCACCCGCATGCACGTGCAGCTGGCACCAAGTGCCAAAAAGCGGTCAGCAATGGGTATGATAAAGAGTACGGAGGACTTTATGAGCGCTTCGCTAACTACAGCGTACTGTCCAATGCAGTCGAACTTGATTTGGCAATAGAAGCAGTGGCATATTTAGTTCTTGGACTTTGTAATTTTCCTCTGTTATTTTGATTTGTTTTTTTGATTTGTTCCTTTTCGGCTTTTTGTTTTGATTTGCCTTTTTTATGTTTCCTTTTTCTTTTAGTTACTTGAACGTACAGTATTGCGTCAGTAGTGCACTTAAAGTTCATAAATGCGGATTATTGCTGCAAACTATACCACAACACTACCGGCTAACTTGGAGGCACCGTTGGTTCAATGTAATCTGTCGGCAACTGACGGGACACACTGGCTATGTGGTCTGAAGACTCTGGCTGCCTGTTGGACCACATAGACTGCTTGCCTCACGTGCTAAGCCACCACTGCCTTGTTAGGTAGATATTTGTTTGAATTTATTGGACTTCAGTTATCACTCCCTCACTTGTAATTACGGGGACCCTTCCGACTCTCAATATCATAGAGTTACAAACGTAAAAAAACAAGTACACTAGAATGCTTCATTATTACAATATCTCAATGTTACAATGCCAAACCGAAACATATCCAATACGTCCACAATACATATTCGATACATGGGATGATGCAATACCATCACTGCCTCGCCGTCATCAACGTCCCTGTGCTGCACCACAATCATCGCCCTCCGCTCCCCCCGCTGTCGTCGCTCCGCTCCTCAAAGGCATCGTTGAGCCCCGTCGCCTGCCGCCGCAGCACCGAGTGCCGCAGCCGGTTGGACAGACTGATGCGCGCAGCTGAGACGTGCCCGCTGCGGGTGTAGCCTCCGGTGTTGCCATGGTCGCCATTCCCGCTATGCCCGCTCCCTCCACCGCTGTACTCGGGCGGATATCCTGCCAGATCTCCCGGATGGAAGGCGTCGTCAAACTGGTGCTGCAGCTGCTGCCGGAGCCCCGAGGAGGTGGCCGGCCGGGCACGGCGGGCGATGCCAGTGTTCCACGTTGGCCGTTCCGGCGGAGCAAGGGTGCTGTCGAAGCCAACGTGCCTGGTCCTGAACTCGCCGAGCCCCGTGGTCGGGCGGTCGCCTGTCCCGGCGATGGGGGCGAGGCCCACGGCGAGGCTGCTGCCGTCCTTTTTAGCGGGGGGGTAGGCCTGCGCGTGCTGGGGCTCGACGGCGGTGGCGGAGGTGGAGGAGGCATAGTGGGAGGACTGCCAGGCTTGTGTGATCAGGCCTTTAGCAGACGCGTGGGCGTGGCTGGCGGCGGTGTGTCGGAGCATGTTTTGCTCGGCCTCGCCCCTTCGGAACGCCGCCAGTTGTGCTTGCATGGCCGTCCAGCTCTCGACGACGCCGTTCGTGGCCTCATCGGCACAGCAGCACTCGTCGCCGGCAGGACACTCGCGCTCGCCCTGGCGGTACCAGTCACGCAGACAGTCGGGGTGGCTGGCACAGCCACAGCCGAAACACGGCAGGTACACTGCATCGACAGGTTCGGTGCAGTAGACGCAGCGCAGCTGAGTGCGCGTGAGACGGCAGCGCCGACAGACACCGACCGCACCACCGCCACGCCCATCGAGTGCTTCGGAGAGCGTCTTGCTGTCGTAATCGAGCGGCTCGAGGTGCATTTCGCATTGAGGGCAAATGCCAACCGCATCGAGGCCACGGCCGGAATCACGCATCGCCACCAAGACGTCATGCTTTGTGGTGAGAGCGTCGGGGCCAGGAACAGGAGAAGGCCCAGAGACAAGACCTCCTGCTTTCATGGCATCCTCGCGCAGCACATTGAATTTGAGCACCTCCAGACGGGCCAACGGCTCTGACCACACCTGCAGCAGCTCCGAGTAGGCATAGCGGTACTCGGCATAGAGTCGCCGCCGCCGCTGGCCTCCTGACAAAAGTGACGCCACCATCCAGCCGTCGTCGTCGAACTGGTGGTCATTGAATGTGCGCACCTGGATGTCGACGGCCACCATGCTGACCGGAGGAGGCGGCAGCATTTCAGGAGGTGTTTGTGCCGATGAGGACTTCTCCATAGGCACCGATTCCGCTAGTGTGTCTGCCGTGGGAGAGTCTGTGGAGGCTGCCGTGTCCCCTGTGATGTCCCGCCGGCCATCCTCAGATACCGAAGTGGCTGCTGTGCTTGGTTCTGTTGGTGGGCCACTGCCTCGGCCTGACGGAGCGCCTCCGCCAAAGAGCGCCGATGCTGCCCAGGTCAGATTGCCGGACGCTAGGTTGCCAAAGATGGTCTCAGCTGGACTGGGGCGCTTGCGGTTGTGGCTGCCGTGGTCCTGGGGCGACGAAGAGGTGGACATTTTGGCCAGACCCGAAGTGCGTGGCGAAGTCGACAAAAGCCGACGCACAGCCGACGAAGAGGACAAATCTTGGGTTGGCGAGGGTCGCTGCGACGGCGCTGGGCTATTGAACATGCTGTTCATGGCCGACAGCGTGGACATGCGGCGGTCGACGACGGGCAGATGCTGCAGCAGCGGCACGGCGACGGCGCCGTGGTCTTGCGGTGACGAGGAAAGCAGAGTCGTCAGGGCTTGGGGAATGCTGGCCGCAATGGCCGAGACCACCTTGTCGTTGCCGCGGCGGAAGAAGCGGGCCGCAGCAATTCCGAGCCGCGGAGAAGACGACAGATTGTTGCCCCAGTGGAAGTCGGGGTTGACGCCAGTCCCGCTGCCGAAGCCATTGCCGTTGCCAAAACTACTGTATCCGGCCCCGTATCCGGGACCTCCGAGCCCAGGTCCTCCGGGGCCGACTCCGTTCCCGGAAAACCCCCAGATCGGCGGCTCTCCCTCAAACGAGGTCCCGCGCGATGCTGGGGGATACGCTTGTGCATCCCAGATGGCCAAGTCATCGTCGTCTTCTTCGGATCCCATGGCATCATCGTTGTCGGCGTCAATAGAGCCATCGAAAAAGACGGCTGGACTGCCACTCCCACTTCCACCTGCACTTCCCGTTCCACCTCCGCCACTACCAACACCGCCACCTCCATTGCTTCCACCAAACAACAACGGCAACAGGTGGCTCGGCGGTGTGTGCACCATGCCACGCAGGGTAGGCACATAGTCGAGCGAGAATGACGGAGCTTTCATGGGCAGCGGCCGGTCGGATTTTGCTAGGTGCGACTCGGCGTAGGCAACACTGTCCTCCTCAAAGGACTCACCAAAAACACATGATAGCATGGCTAGCATCTGCACATCAGCCAGTTGCTCAAAGTAGTCAAAGAGGTCGTTGACAAAGTCGCGCGCAAGCGGATGCAGGCCCCATTTGACGCAGCCCGTGAGGTCGTCGCCTGTTTGGGACGGATTTTTGTATCCAACGCCTCCTTTCGCGGCTTCTTTGACGGCCTCGCGCGCAATCACCAAAACCGATTTCCGCCGACGGCCTCCGTCCACATACGTCGACGCCAGTTTCAGCGGCACATCTGACTTGAGCAGCAGCGCGGCATAGCGCCAAATGTTCGCCAGATTGTCGTCGCCGTGCTTGTCGGCCACGCCGGCATTGTGCTCGCAAACTGTGGCGCCGTCGCCAAAAATCTGGTACTCGTGCGCCAGCTCGATGTGTGACGGCAGAAACGGGCGCATATCGGTCACCACGAGCGAACTCTTGGGCCCGACAGGCCGGTCTGGATCCAGTGACACTGACAGGCCCAGTGAGTCGTCGGAAAGGTAGTCATATTCGTAGTCGTAGTCATAGCCGCGTCCGTGTCCACTTCCGTTTCCGTGTCCATAGCCACGGTCATCTCTCCTGCGTCGCTCCTTGTCCACAATCTGCCGCTGGAAGCCCATGTTCATTGACCACGGGTCCACCATGTTTTGCATCGTGTAGTGGAATGAGTGTGCTGAGGACTCGGACGACGAATCTGACGGCGCCGAGGAGGCGGCTGATGTGGCTGAGCTGGTCGACGAGTCTGAATCGTCCGCAGACGACATCCTCTGCCAGTCGTCTGTGCCTGCTCGACGTCGTCGTTGCTGTTGTTGATGCTGGTGATGGCGCGAATGCAGGGTTTTCTGTCGTCGATGCCGATGTCGTCCCATGTGCGTCGGCAGCACTTGTCCAAACCCAATAAAAACAGGCTTCTGCAGTTCAGCCACTTCGGCGGGAGTCGGCGGCGGCGGCGGCTCAAACATCATCTTGGCCGTCGCCTTGCCGGTCTTGGTCAAAAAAAAGCAAGCTAGACGACCGTCGCGCGTAAAACAGGCGCCACAAGTTCGCGGTGGTAGAGGCGGCGGCTGTTCGACGGGTGTTGTCGACACAGACGCCGAGCCGTCGTTGCCTCCTCTTTTCATTTGCTGCGTCAAATTAAACGACATGGGCGACAGAAAGCCGGCCCCGTCGTCTTCGATCAGGCCGCCTTCTTGATGGCCTTGTTCGTCGTCGTCGTCGTCGTCGTTGTCGTCGTCTTCGGAGCTGGAGCTTGAACTCGAAATCGGCGAGCGGCCCTCGGCCATCAGCCGCGAAGGCACCGTGCGGCGATTCAACACAGCTAAACTGCCCGCCAAATCTAGGTCGCCTAACAAGTAGCGAAAGGCCACCATCAGGCAGTTGCGCCGCCGCTTGACAAACTCGGTAGTGATGCGCAGCAGCTCGACGTCCATGCGATTCTGGGTCGCCTCGGGGATCAGCGAGTTCGTTTCGATGAAAAACCGCGGCGGTCGCTGCGATGGATACGTCGGTGGCACGGCCACACGCACCCGTAGAAACACCGGCTGGTCCTCCACGCCCCAGGGCCCTCTCATCTCGGCCGAGAGCGTCATGTTGTCCATGTCTAGGTCCCATTCGATGCGTGACAGCTTGTCTTCCACCCGCAGAATCTCGTCCTTGAACTCGAGCGTTTCAGCCCAGTCGCTGTTTTGTGAGGGATCGTTTGACGACGGATGTAGCGATGATGCTGACAACACTGAGTCGTTCATCGCGTCTCCAGACGTCTTGCGGTGGCTGCTGTGCTGGCTGTGCTGGCTGTGTTGGCTGTGGTGCAGACCGTGATGCTGGCTGTGGTGTTGGCCGTGTTGCTGGCCGTGGCCATGGCTTGTGTGCAATTGGTGCCCGTCGTTGCTATCGCGGTCGGGCAATTCCTGGCTCTGCAGGGCTGGATCAGTGCTGGGCTTGCGCCGGTTGATTGTCACGCCCTTGATCCATTTGATGTCTGTCTGCTCGGCCGGTTTCGTTGCTGAGGCCACCGTTGCCCGCATCGACGGATTGCGCCAAGTCGCCCGGTGTGGTGTCGTTGGATTTGATTTGAGGCCCATGGCGCTGAGCCGGCCGCTGGATGTGTTCCGTCGGGGCGGCGACGCCTTGAGCAGGCGAGTGAGGTTGCTCGACTGGGGTCCGGTCCGCGTCCGAGGGCCGCCATCAGCTCCGGTTCCGGTTCCACTTCCGGATGCTGCATTGCCCGGAGCTACTACTTTGACCTTGTTCATCATGGTTCCTCGCCGGCTAATTGGCCGCAGCGTGCTCATCGTTGCACTCCGCTTCTCGTAGTCGCCGAGGTCTTCGAGCACGCGGAACGTTTTGTAGGCGGCGCCCTTGCGCGTGATGACGAGGTTTTTCGGTGCTGGGCGCCCTCGTTCGTAGCCCACGTACTTGGTGTCGTCCGTCTCCAGCCGCCGCAGCTTGAGTTTGCTGTCTTCGCCCCACGACACCAGCTGGAACTCGCGGTTGTCGATGCCTTCTGCGTCGATGCCGCCGCGCGTTCGCCACAGGAATTCCTTGACTTTGTGGTGGCCGTGGCCGGCAAACACGGCGAGCGACTTGCCGGCCTTTTTGACAATCTTGCTGGCTTTTGTGGCATCTCCCGCGTCCGCGACCACCTTGTCCAGCGTCGCCGCCAGCCGCCCATCGTAGAGGTACAGATTGCCCGGATCTGTCTGCGGCATCACCAGCACACCCTCGCCAAACGGCGTGTGTCTGGCGCGCCAAACGGGAAACGACGTGTGAATCACGCGCTCTGGCACATCGTTGCCATTCAAGCCCACAGCCTCGCCGCGAAACACGCTCGTCGCCTTGGGCTCGCGGTCGGCGTAGTCCCAAAACTTGATGGTCTTGTCCAGCGAACAGGTCACCAAATGCGTGCTGTGTGTGCGGTTCCAGTCGAGGCCGTAAATCTTGGATCGATGCGCCTCAATGGTCCGCAGCGGTTCCGCCGCTTTCCGGTCGTCCCAGATATGCACGCAGCGGTTGTGCGATGACGCTAGCACGTGCTCGTCCTGCCGGTTGTATTTGACCTGCGTCGCGCCAGCTGCCCAGTCGATGAATGTGAGAGCCGGTGTGTTGGATCTCCGAAGATCCCAGCAGTGCACCGAACCGTCGACAGAACAGGTAGCCAGCATATCTGGGTGGTGGGCGGAGAAGTTGATGTCGGTAATGGACCGCCGGTGGCCGCGCAGGCAGTGCTCGACAGCACCGGAGCTGGAGTCGTCGGGTCGGTTGAGATTCCACACCAAGCAGCAGTGGTTGGCCGTTGAAGCCACCCAGTAATCTCGCGCCGCGAAAGGCGACCACTGCACGTCGACCACCAGCCAGGGCATCCCGTGGCTCTTGATGCGCCGCGGCGCGGAGTATGGCGAATCGAGGTCGATGATCGCAAGGCCTTCGGGTCTGGGCTGTGAGTGAGAGTGGGGAAAGGGGGAGAGGAGCACAAAAGGGAGGCACAGCGACTCACGATGCTAGAGCTACATCTCGACCTGACGGCGAGATCGTGGCCGCGCCAACCAGGCCGCCGACCTCGAACGTGGCGTCCGCATCGAACGTGTCGTAGGTTGGCCGATTCTTCTTGGGCTTGGAGCGCGTGGCCTCCAGCTCGTCCCAGTCAAGATCTGACATGGCGGATGAGAAGTGCTGAGAGCAGAGCTGCTATCTGAGGCCAAGAGCTGCAAAAGCTGGAAAAGCTGCAGCTGAGAGCTGGAGCTGGAGCTGCGAAGAGCTCAGGCCGGTCGGCGACGTTACGGCCGCCGAGCAGCCATGCGAGGCGCGTATGTGGCGGGAGGTGACAGGCGGACGTGGCTGTGAGTTGAAGCTATTCGTGTGTGTTCGTGTGTATTCGTGTGTACTCGCGCACTATGACCTCTGAAATGTGGATGCGGCCTCGAGAATATGCAATGCAATGCAGGCGTGGCAAGGCTTATCCTGCAGCTCATGTAGCGACATTTCTACGGAAGCTGCGACTGCGCTAGTACGGGGCTACCGTGCGATCTCTCGACTATCCGCACCCTGCACTGTACGCACGCTCCCGTGTCGTCGGTGTTACTGCTTACGCCTATGCCTACAGCACGCACACCACAGCACAGAAAAGGCGGGGCACCACCGCGGGGAGCCTCACCTAAACTGCTGTCAGCGGGCTCTGGTTCTTGGCTCTCGTTTTGACGTCTTGATCTTCGTTTGTTGCTACTGTCACCGTCTGTCGTCGTGTTCCTGTCGCAACTCAATCTCCGCCTCGGCCACTCCCTGCGCACCACTACTGCGGCGTGCCGACGACTTCCGCATCCCTTCTGACAAATCTTAGGGCCCTCTCTTTGCTTCGCCTCCTTCCTTTTGCCTAGTCCACTCTTGTTTTCCTTTCTCGTCTTCCTCCACCTGACGACTCGTTCACGATATTTCACTCCTACAAACCCACACACAACTCCTGCTACTTCTACTACGACTGATCCCACACATCTACACACACCATGGCTCTCCCCAAGCGAATCATCAAGGAGACTGAGCGGCTGATGGCCGAGCCGTACGTTCCGGATGCTGTTTTTTTCGGTCGAGCTTCTCTCGAATCTGTCGAATCTCTCGAACTTCGTACTGACTCACTCCAGTGTTCCTGGTATCAGCGCCATTCCCCACTCCGACAACCTGCGGTACTTTGACGTCGAGATCCACGGCCCGTCCCAGTCTCCTTACGAGGGTGAGTGCTGTTGCCGTCGTGCTACTGCTGTCCAACACACTGCTAACCAACAGGCGGCGTTTTCAAGCTCGAGCTCTTCCTCCCCGACGACTACCCCATGACGCCTCCCAAAGTGCGCTTCCTCACCAAGATCTACCACCCGAATGTTGACAAGCTGGGGCGGATCTGCTTGGATGTGCTGAAGCGTGAGTGCCGTCCACTGTTTACCATTTCCTAGTTTTCCCTTGTGCTCTCCACACACTTCTCGGCTTCTCCTCTAACAGCCCAGACCACTGGTCTCCTGCTCTCCAGATCCGCACCATCCTCCTCTCGATCCAGGCCCTCCTCGGCGCGCCCAATCCCGACGACCCGCTGGCACCCGACGTCGCCAAGGCCTGGCAGGAGGACGAGAAGGCTGCCGTACAAACGGCCCGCGAGTGGACACAGAAGTACGCCACGCCGGCGGCACAATAGGAGCGTTGGGTGATGGGTGCTGGATGCTGGGTGCTAGGTGCTGGCGCTGAACTACCACTGTGCTATTTATGGACATTGGATGGCCTGTTAAGGATGTAAATGCTGTCTTATTGCTGTCGTGTTGTGTCGCCCGCCCGTCCCGGTTTTTGATCTCGTTGTTTCTCTCGCTCTCGTTCTTCCTCCCCGTCCCCCTTACTCCCCCCTCGTGTCTACATTAGAGTTTAGCATCGGTTTTGTCAGCCTGTCAATGATATACATCTATTCCGTACCGCCGTGCTCTATTCCACTGTCCAAGAGTCTATTGTGCTGTCCGTATATTTATCTCCTTGCTATCCGGGGACCTATTTATGTATCTTTGAACACAAAAATGCCCTTGCCTGCCCTGAATCCCTCCAGCGTGCCCGCCGCCGCCTTTTGCAGCGTCTCCGCCGGCGTGTCCCACGTCCACGGAATCTCCTCGGCTGGTCCTGCTGCAAACTGTCCCTTCCGCATCAGATCCAACACTGCCTGCACGGTCTGCCGCCGGCCGGCGGGATCCCGCGTGCCCCAGCGGCTGAACCAGAAGCCCCGGAACGACAGGTCCTTGAAGATGAGCAGCCCCGCCGGCGCCGTCACCGGCTGCTTCGCCATCGCGCCGTACGTCACGAGGCTGCCGCCCTCAGCGAGGCACTTGGACACGCCGAGCGCCGAGCGGCCGCCGACACAGTTGAGGCCGAGCAGGATCTCGGAATCCGCGCCCATTTGTGCTTGCAGTCGCTTGGCAAACCCGCGCTCCTGCAGCTCGTCTTCGGTGATGACCAGCGTGGCGCCGAGTTCCGTCAGCTCTTTGCGCAGGGCGTCCGTAGCCTCGGGCGTCTCGCGCGCCCGCACCACGTTGACGCTGCGCAAGCCCCAGAGCCGGCCGAGCTGGATGGCGGCACGTCCGACGCCGCTGTTGGCGCCGTTCTGCATGAACCACGCGCCCGCACCGCGGCCGCTGCGCACGCTGAGGTCCACGAGGTCCACAAAGTCGCGCAGCAGCCGCCACGCGGTGCAGGGGTTGACGGTGGCTGTAGCAGCAGCGGCCGGTGTCAGGTTCTCTCCCGTCGTCGGCACCAGGGCCGTGTCCGCGTCGTCCACCAGCGCATGGGTCCGCCACGTGCCGAGCCCTGGAGCGGCCGGAAGCGCCCAATCACCAGGACGCAGCGACGTGACCCCCGAGCCCACAGCGACCACCTCGAAGCAGGCCTCGCTGCCCGGGACCGCACTGGGTTCGGCCGTGCCGATCAGCGACACAAAGTCTGGCTTGCTGCCATAGGTGCCCTGGATCGTGTTGATGTCGGCGGGGTTGATCGGAGCCGCGAGTGTCCGGAGGAGCGCTGCATTTGGTGGTAGTGTCGGCGAGATCGAGTGTGTATGCAGTCTGGTTGTCAGTGATTTTCAGGGGAACCTGTAGATAGAGACAGGAGTTCGCAGAGGCAGAGGTGGACGGAGAGACAGGCAGAGGCAGGCAGAGGCACTCACCGCAAAACATCCGCTGGCTCGCCAAACTGCGAAAACACCAGCGCTTTGGCCTGCGTGTAGCCATAAGGCCCGGACTTGTGCCGCACCGCCATCTGTGCCAGCGGGCTGTGAGCCGTGCGACCAGTGCGCATCGTCCGCATTGCCTGCATCGCCTGCAACGGCGAGTGCAGAAGGGGCACCCTTTGGCCGGCTGGTCGAAGCACCGAGGCCATGGTGAGTGTGAGTGTGAGTGTATGTTGTCTGTGTGGATGATTGCCGTATATCGTGGAGGCGAGTGTGCGATTTTCTGTCTGTTCTGTGTGCTCTGTGAGTTGTATGTTATGTGCTCCGTTTGTCAATGCAGCCCAAACTCAACTACAATTCCCGTCAACAGCTCGGCCCACGGAGCTACGGAGGTCTCAATCGGAGCTCCCAGTGGCCAAAAGCTAGCCGCCCCTCCGCTATCTTGACACGCTTTGTCGCTGTCATGTGACATCATAGACAGCCGATCGCCTCGCCAACTTTCACTCTAGGCCGTCGAGGTGGTGTACTGCTCTCTTTTCATTTCTATTTCCTTTCCACTCCTACATGTCTTACGACATGGATTGCACTGGTGCATCCGTCGTGACATCAGCTGCCATGCTCTGTCAGTGTGGGTGCATGCAAAGCGGTACAAAGCGGTACAGAAGTCATAGCGTACAATGCGTCCAATCAAGCTGAATTTGGCCGCTCTCAAACACTCTTAGATCGATCGCACTGTGTTAAGGCAGCAGAGGAGATCTGCTAGAAACGTATTACGAACATCATTCACACAGGAAATTGGAACACGGGCGCCTGGCAAAACTTTTCAGAATCTCAAAGCTGCTTGCATATGTACAAAGAACTGTACTGGGGACAAAATAAAATAGCACTGAAGAGCCGGCATTCGGCCTATGTGAGTAGCAGCATGGCCGCAGAAGGGGACAGCGTGTGATATAAGAGAGTAAATGGGGTAGAGTAAAGGGGGTAGAGTAAAGGGGGTAGAGTAAAGAGGGTAGAGAAAAGAGGGTAGAGAAAAGAGAGTAAGGAGCAGAAGAGACGAAGAAGAGGTACACATGCAGTGTAAGCATGCCACTGGAGTACAAAAAAGTATAGGGAACATCCGTAATAAAAACAATGGGTAATGATAATGATAATGGTATGGGGAATTGGGAAACACAAATCGAATGAGAGCATGACGAGCGAGCGCAGAAAAGCAAAGAAAAAACAAAAAAGACAAAAACTCGAAACCACCTTTCCTCGTGCAGCGCCGGTGAACGAGCTAGGGTATCACTGAACAACCACCTCATGTCGTCCCCTGTCGTTTCTCCTCAAGCCAGCCACAGGCGGCAGCAGTGTTGCCAGCCAGACGCAGAGAGCTGCCCATAAAGAGCACCCCAAAGAGCCGCTCCGACAGCCACTCGCAAAGCCACCGAATCCAGACAAATATCGTAGGCGTAGGTATTGCCGTTTTTAGGATTCCCATGATTCCCAGGTCCTCTGGCTGTCGCATTACTTGATGTTCTTGAACAGGTCGTTGCCCAGACTGCCGTCATCGCCAACGTCCACCTTGGCCGCCAGCTCGCCGAGCTCCGGGATCATCGGCGGTGGCGGACCGGCCGGCTTCTTGGCCTCTTCGAAAAGAATGCTCACGCGCTTCGACCGTGGCGCATCGCCATAGATGCTGCCACCGGAGCTCGCCAGGCTGCTTGAGGTGCCGCTGCTGCGTAACCGCCGGAACCAACCGCTGGAACGCCGGGCTTTGCGGTCGTCGACGAAGCTGCCGTTGCTGCGGCTGTCGGGCCGGATGATGCTACTGGCGGCGACGTCGGCCACCGCGCCGTTAGAAGCACCCTGCTGGCCTTCCGTTTCAGCGTTAGCGTACGCTGTGTTTAGGAGATTCCGGCTGAAGAGACGGCGGATGCTGCCTTGACGCGACGAGAGAGTGGGCGACGCCGGCAGGTCCTCGGCCGGGCGTTTTAAAGCTCCATTGATCTTACTGCTTCCATTTGTGCCATTGCTTGCTGCGGCCTCGACCTTGGGCTTCGCCTCCAGGGTCTTCTTCTCCTCCGGCTCCTCCAAAATTGGCGACGGCGGTGGCGGAGGAATGTTGGTGCCTTCGGTGAGCGGAGTAAACTTGAAGTCGAGCGCCGGCAGCTCAAACCGCTTCTTGACCGTGGTGGTAGTGGCCATGGTGACAGCGGGCATTCTGCAGAAGTGGTGGGTGATGGGAGGCAACCGGGATTCCAGTAGCAAAAGGAGAGACAAAAGATCCAGGTCCAGCACCTCGCTGACGAATGTTTCCGAGGAATCGACAAAACCAACGACCAACGACCAAAAGCTACCGTATTCGATCAAGGGTGAAGACAAGACACCGTCGTATCGACAGCGACGGAGCTGATGATGACGAGAGCGAGAATAACAAGAGGCAGGAAAACGCGCGTAAGATTAACAGCAAAAAGGAGATCGGAAAAAGAAGTGGTCCGGGCGACGGTGACCAGCGCGGCAATGTGGAATAGCTCGTATGTATAAAAGTATATGTATAAAGTACTCGTAGTCGTAAGGCGTTGCCCAGTTTGGCGCTGTCAATCTGCCGTACTGTCTATCGCAACCTGTCGTTCTAGACTTGGGTGCTGGAATCAAGGTGTGTACGCAGGTACTCGCACGAAGGCGTATATACTCGTAATCCGGACAGTCGATGATGCCTGAGGAAGCGCAACCGTCAAGGCGGATGTAGTTTGCGCAACAGGGGGGAGCTTCCAGAAGCTGCAGCGAAAAGCTCTGTGTCCTAGCAGAAAACAGAAGTGAGCAGGAGGCACAGAAGAGCGTCGCAGAAGGCACGTATTGTACTCGTAGTACGGAGTACTTACCACAGTAGAAATGTACTCGTACAGCGTATTCGCAGAAAACCCAACAAAAAGGAAGGCGGTGGGCGATCGAGACGACGAGGAGGGAATGGGGGATGGTCTGAGAGCCGGGGCGGAGAGAGTGAAAGTGAGAAGAGCGCGAGGGGGCGGGAGCCAGGGGAGAAGAGCGAGCCCACAGCAGGAAGCAAAGCGAACGGCCTGCGAGAAAACGGCAGACGAGCACCACTGACAGGAGACCGCAGTAAATATGGGTGGGGTTGTTTTCTGGATGCCGGGTAATACCCTTGTTCGACGAGGATTAGCGACTCCACAGACCTGTTTTCGCTGTTCGCTATTCGCTTTCGGAGCTGTTCTTGTCTGCAGGCGAGTCAGGGGCCCTGGATCTTGATGGCTGTTGACAGTGCTGAGGCCTGGAAGTGCTGGAAGCGTTCAAACGGAAAGCTGGTGGAGAAAAGAATATTTGTAAACACAAAAAACAACGGCGTAGATCCAGCTCGCGTGTCGTGTCCTAATGTAAACCGTACTGTGTCTAAGATGAAGGTATGAAAGGGCAACAAAAGACAAAAAAGGACAAAATAAAAACGAGGGCGTCGTCGTATGCTATGTATTCGTGCTCGTGGTTCCGTTTCTCTCGGCCAAACAAAAAGGGGCTTTTGGGGACCTGGATTCGAGAGAATGGTCAGAAAAAAGGGCGACCAGCTACCCCAAACGATGTAAGGTTAGGCACTGAGCACTCGCATACTGCAAGCAAGCACGATTCCCGTTGGAAGCAGGCACGAACGGGGGGTGCAGGTGGAGTGGGACCCCCTTGGGGTCTTGCCTCTTTTCTGTGCTTTTAGCCTGCCCGATTGCCGTTTTGAGCTCTAGCTCTGAGCAAAAAACTGCTGGTGCCAGGGGAAGCGGTCATCACGATAGGCAAGTGCGAGTGTGTGCAGCTGTACGTAGTCATTGTAGGCTGCAGCTTTGAAAATGTTTGGTCGTCCTCTACACACTTCATACATGTATCTACATGCCGCAGTTGCCTTCTGTCAACGCTCCAGACATGAAGTGCACTATTGGTACACTACAGTCCAATGGCTAGAATGGCGGAGACGGCGGCGCAGGAAGGTGCTATGCCGTAAGAACGGGCCTTTGGGGAGGCCCCAAAGACTAAAAAGGGGGCAACAAGAGGAAAAAAAGAGCAGCTATAAGACAGTGCCGGACAGTGCTAGCCGTACTCGGTGGCACCCACGGATGCTGGACTGCCAATAGCGCTGCTAGTTTGCGCAATGACCTCCCACCTTTTCAACGGCCGCCAGCAGTAAGGCAGGGCCCAGGAGGCAGAAGTCCGCAGTGACCTGTAGTGTAGAAGAGAAAAAGAAAAGTGAGGGATGCCGGGAAACACGAAGGAACAAGGCAGATCCTCTCCTTGCATATGCATAGAAGCGTGGCGAATGGCAGGGTGTCTCAGCTGACAAGAGTTTCCTGTTCCTCTTGCTCGCCGTCCAAGCTCAGATACTTTGCACCTGCTGCCACGGACGTATTACGGGTACAGTGCATAAACACCCGCCGGTGCACCTGTGTTCGAGGCATAGTGGCACGTCATGGCTAGGCGTCGCATTCGCGACAGCTCGTTTGGTAGGCGTATTCGGCCGGCACATACGGAACATGTACATGGTGTACAAGCGCTCGTATGTATCTTACATACTGGCATATTTCGGCATGAACGGCGTCCTTGATGTCTCGGTGAGCGGTGAGGCTTGTCCTGTATAGGGTACAACAAATGCGTGTGAGAAACAGCCTTGGTACCTACACACGAGGGTTCGTGATGGTTCGCCGCTTTCCGTCCACAGCTCTCGTATGGCGATCATTCCGTCTTAAATTCGTTCTCACGTTTTATTACTCCGTGCTTTCTGCGAGTACGAGAAGTGATGAGCAGCGTCGCAGTCATCTCCGGCCGGCTCAACACAGCTGCCACTACGTCGCTTCGAGCAAGGTAGGGCGATGCGGTCGTAGTCGACGGTGGGCTCCGAAATTGCGTATAGCGGCGGTTCTATGGCTATAATTGTGTATTTAGGGTTGGCGGAGCGTTGGCGGACTGCATTCAGTAGTTACAGGAACGACTCAAATGTACGGCATTCTTCCGTATCCACATGCATTCCTCCATCTTTGGCCTGCTGTCCCCTACAAATGCTTGCTGAAAAATTCTAGCACCGTCTTGTAGCCACGCGCATACTCGGCCTTAACGTGCTCGTCCTTGAGGTTCGACCGTGCCGCCATCCAGCCGTGAATCTGGTCGGCAAACGTCTCGACGTAGTGCGGCACCGTCAGGTTCTTTTCGAACTGCGCCACATCGTCGGCGTTCTCGTCGCCGGACGCCAGCAGCACCAGCGGCACCTTGATGCCGGTGGCGTCCTTGGGATCGACCATGGCCGGGTGTGCCTCGGCACCGACGACAAACGGGTTGGCCTCACTGGCCGTGGTCAGCGAAACGACCTTGCCGCCCCAGCAGAACTGTTGGTGGTTAGAACGTGCATTTGTGCCATTTGTGCCATCTGTGTGATAGAAGAGTAGGTAGTGGTGATGGTGTTTGTGTATGGATCTCCGCTTACGCCAATCACTCCGTACGACCCAATGGAGGTGTACTTCTCTTTGAGAGCGTCCACAAAAGAAGGCAGCTGGGCCGCGACGCTCGGCGGCGAGTTCTTCTGGAAAAAGGCGCCGAGCTTCTGCTGCTTCTCCGGAGTGTCAGGGGGGAACCTGGAGGTGTCAGCATGTGCACCACGCAACTAAACGCCACATGAAAGCAAGGGGACGCACAGAGCAAGGTCGCACGGCTCGTCATCGAACCAGTCCGGGATGAACACCTTGTACTTGGCGTGGTCGTCGCTGGTGGCCAGGATATCGGCACCCTGCAGCGTCTGGTCCTTGTAGCCAAAGATGTCAAACACATAGACAATGGCCTTGGTGGCGTCGGCCGGGCCAGTGACATCTGTTGCGTGGGTGAGTATGTGCTGAGTTTGAGTTGAATGGGTTAGACCGGGGTCTCACGTACAAGTCTTCTTGCCGCCGAGCGTTTCGTAGGAGCCCTTGGCCTCGTACCCCTCAGACACTAAGCCAGTCAGCAGCCGAAGCCGTAGATGTCGTGTAAGGCGGCCAATGGGGTGTTGGCACGGCCAGAAGTGGCCCTCGAAGCCAATGGGCATCCGTTGGGCTTACTCACCGATGGGGGGAACGTTGCAGCACGCCTGTGATGCAGAGGATAAGCCAGAGCTTCATTCGAGGTTTTGGGGCGGCCACTCTGGTACTCACCACGCTGTGGCCGTGGGTTGCGGGCATCGTCGTCATGGCGGCGGTTGGGTGGTGCTTGGGACGAGAGGAGCTAAGTGTAGATGTAGGGCGAAGGTTTGGCTTTTTGTAGCGCAGAAATTGGTATCGAGCTCTCAATGGACGAGAGACAAAAGGAAAGGAATCAAGTCGAGAGAGAGGCTTCCTCCACATATATACCTTTGGGAAACTGTTGCTGATATTTTGGGATTGGTGAGAGGACCAACGAGACAAATAGCACAGACGTGAGATATGTGCAGACGCTGTCGATTACGCAATATCTACGAACAAACCTGGGGGGCTTAGAAGAGGAGCGGCCGCACGAAATAGTCCGATAGGTAGACAAGATTTGTAACAGTGCAACGCCCGAGGGGAAGGAACCGGGAATGAGGGGTAGCTCCTCGTCGCATAAGTCCCCAAACCAACCAGGAAAGCTTGGCCGCTGGTGCTGGCTGATGCTATGGACCAGCACAGAAGGCTTGCTGACATAACGATTACGCTACTGGCTGAGAGACGGATACGGGTGCCCCGCGCTAAGATAACCGCTGAAAGTGCAGTTCAAATAGTCTCGTAAGATCTCGTACATACAGTTGGGAGACAGCAAGAGGTAGTATCTGGTGCCAAGATATACGAGATGTACGAGAGCCTTTCAATGTGCTGCCAGTCGCGCTTGAAGCTATAGCAGTGTTTGCGATGCACGCATTGTGCTGGGGTACTTCGAAAGACCACAATCAAAGCATCGAGATTGCCTGTACATGCACTTGTTTGAGAGTCATCTATTTGTTGCATCAACGCAATGTTTCGGGATCGCAGAAATGCGTCGCCATCAGTGTCGGAGCCGGAGCAGGAGTGCATCTGGGCAGCCAGGGCGGAACCAAGACCAAGAGAGTCGACCCAATACCAGGAAACAAGGTTTGGCAAGACACCAGGGGGAAGTGGTGGAGGGTGCCGGCGGTGAGCGCCCAAAGAGGTGCAGATATCGCCAGCGCCACCAAATATCGCCACTACAGCGAGCCCCCGACGAAACAGACCCAGAAACAGAGCCGGAATCAAACCCAAAACAGCTCGGATGGGGCGCCAGCCACCGGCCAGCCACCTGTGGGCGGCCACGACAGCACCAGTTACCCACTATCTCGGCGAGAAGCCCGCTAACAAGCACTAAGGCCTACACGTCCATGCACTAAACCACCGATGTTGGCAGCACTACGGAGTACCAGCGCTATGCCTGCAGCACTAGAACGTCGCAACGTCTGCGAAGCTACCACCAGAGCAAGCATTAACAAATATTTGATAAACGACATATTGGTGGGCATCCACGGGAGGGCCGGAAAGTCAACAACGTCACAGCCCCGAGCGGCCAGCGCCCATTGGATGCGCTGTAGATAGGTGGCTAATGTGTGTGCGAGAGAATTATGTACTCGTATGTGCTCGTATGCGCGTATTGTGTGTGTGCTTCCTATGTACTCTTTGCGAGTACTCGTGTCTCCTGCACGATAGGCAGTTGGCAGGCGCGCTATCGGGCCACTCTGCAGTGCATGGGAACGCACCTTCCTCAAAGCGCTCCTTCGTGCCGCAAGTCGATGATCCACCGATTTGCTCGTGGGCGCCTCTTCCGTCACCGCTGCATAGCGCCTAAAAAATAAAAGTGACAGGGATTATATATGTCACAGATGCACGCCGATATTCCGTTCATACGTCGTAGTGCGTGTGTACATACATGCACATGCACTCTGCAGCATCGTACAAAGGCCAGACCAAACGAACGGCGCCGATCGGTCGGGCGCTGACTGGGTTCTGGACACTGAGGGGTGCATGGAGAAAAAAAGTGAGAGTGTCTTATTGAGTGTGCAAGTTAGGATCCTATTTTCTATCTTCATTCGAAGCCTGTTTTCTGTGTTCCTCCTTTTCACCCACTTCTTCCTGTTTTCCCGGCTTGGGCCGTCTGGGCTGCAGGTACATATACCAGCTACCGGCCTCCTATCTGGTGGTCTCCTGTGGCGATCCCGTGGTATCCGGTTGAGGGCTATTGTGAGCATTGAACAATACGAACGTCAGCAGCTGCGCGCCTACAATTGTTCCATCGGCCCCCACGGACCTTGGATTGGCAACCGTGCTTGATTCGGACATATTGCTCTCGGACTGAGCCAGACAGACACAGACACAAGACACAGACTCCCAGACAACAGACAACATCACAGACCCCCCAAAACGGCGACACACAAACACAGGCCTCAGACCTTTGGAAGAACGGCACTGCTGGCGTTTTGCCGTCTCAGACAGCAGCCACGGCGGCTCTCACGGCCGGTGGCCAGCCCAAGCTCGTTTCAGAAGCCACGCACAATTGAATACGAGAGTCGCGGCTGGGAAGAGACCAACGAGGCCGACTAGGCAAAACGAAGACGAAAACAGCTGCGTCGATCTTAGGTGCATTCCTGGTATAGACACCAGAGACACCACATCCAAAAAGTTAAAAGCAAAAAGACACAAGCATATCGCTCGCTTATCTAGCGCTTGCTGGGCTACATGCTTCGGGGCCCTTGCTACTTCCAGTCCTCCACCCTGGTCATTTCGCTGCAAGCCAAGCTGGCGCCACAGCGGCTTTGGCACGCGGGTCTCCAGTGTGAGTGCATGTGCGAAGCTGCCTTTTTTCGCTTTCTATTTTCGTTCTCCTTTTGCTCTTCTTCTTGCTCTTGTGTGTGTCTTTATTGGTGTCGTCGTTGCTCTCTTTCTGTCCCGTTGTTTGTTTTGCTACTTGCCTTCCCCTTCTCCATGGCTCATACAATAGACCCTTCTCGGTGATCCCTGCTCCGATTTCCGAAGTCTCCGACACCGACCCAATCCACGATGCGATTCTACGGGCACGGCGGCCTTGCCCGCTTCGCGACGGCGCTCTTGTTTGCGGCCAGCTTCGTGGTGAGTCCGATCAGTGCGTCGGCCAAGGAGAAGCAGAGCGCCTACATTTCCGGCACCGACACATACGGCGTGACCCGACAACTGGCCGTTGATCGCACACCAGCGCTGTACACCGGCGATTTTGGCGACTGTCTCGGCGGCCAGAGTCTGTTCAACATTACCAAGTTCGATGCCGCGTACTATGCCGACAACATGACAGTGCTGTTCCATCTGGACGGCACGAGCAACATCCGCAACGAGTCACTGATGGGTGCGTGTTTTGTGTGTTGTGTGTTGTTGTGTGTTACTCTGGCATGTGCTAACTGGACAGTGGTGATTACGATGCAAGCTTGTACGTAGTGTCTCAGATACGTGGTTATGCTGTGCGAGGATGCTAATGGCCAGACGGCGAGGTTCGGTACACGCAAACGTTTGACCCGTGTTTTGTGAACATGCACCAGTGCGTCTCCTACTCGTGTGCTGCAGAGTAACCACTCTCGCTAACAAGCAGGCTGTGTCCGGTGCGGGCCGGGGTCCAAATCGAGGGCTACGCATCTTTTGCGCTCACCGAAGAGCAGATAACACAGATCCCCGAGATTGCGCTGAGCATCCCCGACTTTGACGGGTTCGTGAGCCTGCAGATCTTTGCCAACTCGTCACAGAGCGAGATCGGGTGCTTCCAGGCGGTCATGACGAACGGCAACACGCTGAGTCTGCCGATGATCCTGGCACCCACCGTGGGCGCATTCGTGGTGGTGGCCATTGCGGCCTCGTTTGTCACAGCCGCCTACGGACTCTCAGTGCCGCTGATGCGGGCACACTATGCGCACTCGGTATCGGCTGTCCTGGTGCTCGAGACGCTGCAGACGATCTTCCTGACAGGCGCGCTGTCGCTGCACTGGCCTAGTGTGCTGGTGGCGTGGTGGAGCAATTTCGCGTGGACAGTCGGGCTGATCAACACGCCGAAACTGGTCGAGAGGATCGGTGTCTTTACGGGAGTCACAGGAAATGCCAGCCAGGTCGGCGGTGCTGGATCGACGTTTGTCAACAACGGAGGGGGACGCCTGGCCGGCCAGATCTACGGCCGCAGCGTAGATTTCCGGGAAGCAGTCCACGATGCCACGGCAACGATCATGCGGCGCAAAGTGTACAACTCGAGCGATCCGTACGATTACGCTTGGGGCGGCGATCCAGTGACTCCGGGTGTGCCGCTTCCGGGCAGCTGGCAGAGTTTTGGCGGCACGCTGTCGGACCTGGACATTCCCGGGGAGTCGGCCTTTACGCTGAGCCTTGTGTGGATGGCGATGGCGATGGTGGCGTTTCCGCTGGTGATGGTGGGGGTCAAGGGCCTGCTGGAACTGCTGATCCGCGGCCGTCTGGTGCAAGAGGACTGCCTGCCCTACTTTCGACTGCACTACGGGCGGTACGCGTTGCAAATAGGGCTGCGCACGATGCTGGTGGCGTTTGTGCCGCTGATCACCATGGCGGTCTTCCAGTTCACGGTGAGCAGCTCAACGGGATCGACAGCCGTGGCCGCTGTGGTGTTTGTGCTGCTGATTGGCGCGCTGTGCTTTGCATCGGAGCGGGCTGTTAGCTCCCGGTTGCGGGAAGCGAAGAAGGCCGAGGGAGAGGGACATGGACAGGCAACGCCGGAAAGCAAGACGGCACAGCTGCTTTCGGGGCTGGGCGGCAGTCTCCTACCCCGGAAAAAGGACAAGGGCAAAGACAAGGAAACACTACCGGAAGCCACACCACAGCAGCAAGAGCAGCAGCAGCAGCTGGTGGACGAAGAGAAGATGGGGACTCGACCGGAGCAGCATGGCAAGGACGACGAAGAGAAGAATGTGGGCAAGACGCGGGCCGACAAATCGTCGTCGCACTTCCACCAAGACGACCACTTTGTCAAGCAGTTCGGGTGGCTGGTGGGCCGCTATCGGACAGACTGCTGGTGGTTCTTTGCCTTTTACCTGTTCTTCCAGCTGGTGCGGGCGTGTATTCTGGGCGGCGGCGGTGCCGACAATAACAGCACGAACAACGGCGGGCGCAGCCACGACGGCGACGGGCCTCCAACCGCCCAGGTGGCCGTGCTGGCGGCCCTCGATATTATGTTGCTAGCGCTCTACAGCTACTGGCGGCCGCTTGAAGGCCGGCGCAACATGGCACTCGGCGTTTGGGTCTTGTGTTCGTCGAGAGCTCTGGTGACGCTGCTGTGCATTGCCCTTTTGCCCCAGGCAGGCATCAGCCGCATTGGAGCGACTGTGGTGGGCTTCGTCATCATCATCATCCAGGTGCTGGTGGTGCTGTTTATGATGGGCCTGGTTGTCTCGGGCACTGTGACGTCGTGGCTGTCGTTGACGCGCAACCAGGACCATTTTTCGTCGCAGCGCTTCTTTGCCACGCGCCAGCACTACTTGCAGCGGCTGCTGGCCAGCGCGACGGGGGCACCGATGCCGCATCGGCCGTCTCGGCGCGAGAAGCGGCGGCAGCGCAAGGCGGCACGGAAAGCCGAGCGCGAGGCGGAGAAACTGGCGGCCTCGCTTCCGCCTCCGGGGCCCTCTTTCAATGTGGTCGAGGTGCGAAGAGCACCGAAAATCGAGGATCTAAGATTCGGCACGGAGTCGGACAGCGACGTCGACGACGGCGGCGACGGCGACACGTTTGTCGAGACCATGGGCGAGATGCTCAGGGAAGCAGCCAAAACAGAGCAGGCCGAGGCAGGCAGCAGCAGCAGTGGCCACTACCATCGCGGACACAGTCGCAATGCGCTCTCGCGGAACAGTTATGGGCGGATCAGCGAGGAGCTGGAGTACATTGCGGAAGACGGCGAGCCGCAGGTGGAAGAGAGGGCGAGAGGGCCGGGCGGATCACCAGAAGACAGCCACGACGAGAGCCATAACGGGGCCGAAGAGGCCCGGAAGACTGAGCTGGAAAAGATGGACATGGCAGAAAGGACAGAAAAGACAGAAAAGACCGAAAAGTCTGACAAAGGCAAGGAGAGAGAGCCGAGCAGCAAAGCGTCGGAAGAACGACTGGACTACCGCCGCGGCCGCCGCACCAACAGCGGCAGTTTCAGCGGCGTGTTCAGCACCGGGCCGCCGGCTCCGGGTGGCGGGCCTCATCCGCAAATCTACGATCCCGCGCGGGTCATTGCCCGAGCCAACCGCTCACGGACAAATAGCGTCAGTTCGCTGCGGTCGGTGCGCTCGGCCAGCAGCAGCCAGTTCCGGCTGTCGGCGCTGGGCCTCGACACGTACGGCGGAGGACTGGTGTCGTCTCCTGTGGAGGGCCCCATTGGCTATCCGATTTCTCCGACGCCGCCGCCGATGCGCTCCGAAACGCCGTCGATGATGGGCCGAATGACGCCGACGACGGCCGGACCAGTGGCAGGGCGCATGACGCCGACGCGCGAGACGCTGGTGCGCCATGCGTCTGAGCGGCTGTCACAGCCGCCGCCGCCGCCGCCGCCGGTATTGGAGTGAGGGCAAAGACGCGGGGGGTGATCGATGGACAAAGGAGGTGATCTAGAGGTGACGTACAAACGAGGTGGTCCCGAAGCGGACATGTATGAATTACGTAAGCATATACCCATAGATACGAGCGCGAGTAAACGGCGTATGTAGACCGGAAGAAACCGAGGAACCGGTCAGGCAATACAAGACACGCTGTGCCAACAGAGCCGGCTAAGATGTTTCCGACGGCGTGATTTCGCCATGATTTTTCGCATATACGGCCAAGGAATGGGGTAGACGGGGGCGGCTTTTCCCAATGGATCAACGTTGAGCCCATCCCCGCATTTAGTGGGCGTTGGGGTAAGTGCGAAGGCCTGAAAGTCAGCTGTTAGCGGCCGTCCACCACACTTTGTCAGCTCTGACAGCATTGTGTGGGAGGGCAGCTGCAGATCTCGGGGACGACGAATGGGCGCCGCCGTGCGTGGGGAAGACGGGCATATAAATACTGGCGAACCGGCGAGGGGGGATTAGCAACGGTGAGATGGGTGTATCTTGCCAGTCCTCCCCATCCGAGTTGTGTCTCTCCGGCGTCCCATTGTGTCTTGAATATTGTGCTGTTCTTACTTCCATCGTCGTCATTCGTCTTAACTCTTTCCAGCTGGCCTCGTTGGGTCTACTCTGCTCCCTCTCCAGACGCTACCTACCAGATCCAACTTCTGCTCTACCAGACCCTACTTCACCAGACACAGATCCCACTTTGCCAGACAGACTTCTGCTCTACCAGACAGACTCCTACCAGACAGACTCCTACCAGACAGACTCCTACCAGACAGACTCCTACCAGACCCAGCTCCCTCGGGACGACCCCAACATGGCTTCCGTCCCCAAACTGCTCGATCTCACGATCGACAACATCACCCCCAACACCATCCGCATCAACGACCAGGCCCAAGATGCGCGCCTCCGCTACCTGATGGCGCGGCTGGTCAGCCATCTGCACGACTTTGCCCGCGAGACTCGTCTCAGCACCGACGAGTGGATGGCGGCCATTATGTTTCTCGTCCAGACCGGCCAGATCAGCAGTGACGTGCGGAATGTGAGTCTCTTTTCGGCTTCGGGCCCCCCTCTTTTCCGCTCAAGACTGTTCCCGCCCCCTGCTCACACGCCAGGAATTCATCCTCCTCTCCGACATCCTCGGACTGTCGCTCCTCGTCGACAGCATCAACCACCCCAAGCCCTCCGGGGCCACCGAAGGCTCAGTTCTCGGCCCCTTCCACACGCACGACGCCCCGACGATTGCCAATGGCGCCTCCATGTCCTCGGACCCCGACGGCGAGCCGATGCTGGCCCTCTGCCGCGTGGTCGACCCGTCGGGGAAGCCCGTGGTGGGCGTCAAGATTGACATTTGGGAGACCGACAGCACCGGCCACTACGACGTGCAGCACGCCGACCGCGGCGACCCGTCCGAGCGCTGCGTCATGGTGTCGGACGCCGACGGGCGCTTCTGGTTCCGGGGCATCAAGCCGGTGCCGTATCCGATTCCGCACGACGGACCGGTGGGCAAGCTGCTGCAGCGGCTCGGGCGGCACTGCTGGCGGCCGGCGCACATCCACTTTATGTTTGGCAAGGACGGTTGGGACCACTTGATTACGTGAGTCTTGCCATTTCTGTCTGTGTTTTGTCTCTGTCCGTGTTCTGTCTCTGTCCGTGTTCTGTCTCTGTCCGTATTTCTGCTCCGTCGTCTTTCTGCTCTATCGTCTTTCTGCCCCGTCGTCTTTCTGCCCCGTCGTCTTTCTGCTCTGTCGTCTTTCTGCCCTGTCCGTCTTCTGTCCGTCGCTTGCTAACAAAACAGAGCGCTCTACCTCCGGGGTGACCCGTATGAGACATCGGATGCGGTGTTCGGCGTCAAGCAGAGCCTCGTGGTGGATCTGGAGCGGGTCAGTGCTGCCCAGGCGGCGCAATACGACGTGCCCGCGGGTGCCTGGCTGCTGGAGCAGGAGTTTGTCTTGGTGGCCCAGAAGGAGACGGAGCAGCTGCGCGATGCCAATGCCGTGGCGGCGCTCAAGGCGCTGGGGCTCAACATGAAGCTGGTGGACCACCTGCCGGTGCCCGATGTGGACTAATGGTGTAATGTCGAGTATGCGCTGAATCTGGTGTGCGTGGCTTGTCCGCGATCTTGAGCCGTCTTCGTGGATGCTGTGACAATGTGAGGTCAGTGGCCCCCCGTCTTCTTCAAGAGAGAGGCCACGGTGGCGGCAAACCCCTCGGCCCCCCCGTACTTGGCGACGATGGCCTGGGCCTCGTCTGGCGTCAGCGCGGGCAGGCCGTCGCCGTCGCGGCGTCGTCGGCCGAGCAGAGCGGCATTGCGTGTGCTGGGAATCCGCAGCATTTCGCGCTCCACGAGCCAGCCGCAGTCGGCTGCCACCGCGGCGACGCACTCGACAAACGACGCGTAGGTCGACGAGGACACGTAGGACGTGGGCAGGCTGTCGTCGGCGGCTTTGCGCTTCGGCGGCGGCGCGCGGAACTTGGCGCCGGTAAAGTCGTGGCTGCAGCAGGGGATGGCGATGAAGGGGCAGCCCGAGAGCGCCGCGAGCACCGGCGTCCAGATGGTCAGCTCGTCGGCGTGGTTGGCGATGAGGAATGTGCCGGCAGGGAAGCGGCCGTCGTGGGTGTTGGGAGTGTGTTTTTCGTTGTCGTCGTTGTCGTTGTTGTCATTTTTGTCGTTTTTGTCGTTTTTGTCGTTCTTGTCGTTTTTGTCCTCGTCCTCGCCCTCGCCCCCGTCCAAACTGCCCACCAGAAACGGCAGCAACAGGCGAACCTGCAGACTCGCGGCGTCGCCGTACTGCACCCACGACCGCCGCGCGCGCGCATCAAAGCCCCAGCCGCGGTAGCCCTCGGCCTGCAGCAGATGCACCAGCAGTCCGTTGCCGCAGCCCAAGTCGACAAACGGGGGCTTGCCCTCCGCCTGCCCCCACACCTCTATGAGAAACGCCGCGATCGCCAGATCCTCAAACACGTGCTTCGTCGCCGGCGTCGTCTCCTGCCACGTCTGCACGAGATGCGCAGCGTGGCGCTCCTTGAGCTGGGCATAGCGGTCCTGCACGCGGGCCTGCGCCACCAGCCGGTCGTGGTGCACGCGTTTGACGTAGCCGGTCTGCTTGCCGCGGCCGTGCTTGTCGGCGGTGCGCAGGAGGTTGAGCGCGACGCGGGACAGCGCCGTGTCGCTGTGTTCGTCGGGGAAGAAGACAAAGTGGACAGAGAGCGAGCCGTTGTCTGCCGGCGTCTCTGCGTGTGTGTCTGTACGGTCTGTTCGGTCTGTTCGGTCTGTGCGGGTCGCGTCGTCGCCTTTGTCGCCTGCCTCTTTGGACGTGTCTGCCGCGGGAGCGCCCCCTCGCACTGCCCCAACAGTGTCCGGGTCTTGGGAGGCCTTCTCGGGGCCGTCTCCGGTCCCTTCGGCCCGGGTCTGAGGCTGCCCCCTCTGCTGCAAATAGGCTACCCCTCGCACGCGCGGGTGGTAAAACGCCATGTCCCCCGGCGCCGCCACGTGCGGCAGGTATACCACCAGCGACGCCTGCGGGCTCTCGTAGAACACACACGTCTGCAGCATCGGCTGGTCGCGGCGGGTGTTGCGCGGAATCATGCGCCGGACCATCGTGCGCGTCGTCGCAAAGCCTGCAAAGTGGGGAATGTCCGGCAGAGGAGCCGCGTGCAGGTCGGCATCGGGCATCTCCGAGAGACGGGCTGTCGTTGCGTCCAGCGGCGTGCCCTCCCACACAATATCGGCGCGGAAGAGCCAGGACGAGAGCAGATTCGGGTTGCGGATCAGATTCTGCATCACGGCCGCAAACGCGGCTTCGTCAAAAGGGCAGCCGCATTGCCACATGGGCGACCACGTCCACGGCGCGGAGAGGGCATGGTTGCCAGCAAGACTATGCGGCGCAAACTCCGTCTGCTGCAGCAGCGGTGCCGCGTCGGGAGGGTACTCCTGCGGCTCCATGGTGGTGTGGTGGTGGTAGAGTAGCTGCATAGTTTGCTACGCCCAAAGTGCTATCTTATCGGGCGCGTTATCTTATCAGATCTTATTGATCTCGAATCTCGAATCTCGAATCTCGACATCGACATCGACATCGACATCTCCATCTCGACATCACATCACGGCAGCATGACCTGCGAATAGATGAGCAAATACAATCAGCTCGACCTGCCAGCAGAATAGACAGCGCGCTCAAACAATCGCATTCTCATGGACGCATAGGCATAAAAGTGTATTATCAACATGGAAGGGTCTAAGGCTATCCTTATCGTCCACATGCGTCCGGCACGCATCACGCGCGGAACGCCTGTACAAACTCGTGCAGGCGGTCGATGACGACGGGCACAAAGGCGTTGAGGTTGTCGTCGATGACGCGCTCGAGGTGGCGGATGGCGTCGTCCTCGTTGAGCTCGAGGTGGAAGCGCTCCTGGACCTTGAGCACGGTCTTGTCGGGCTCCCACAGGATGTCGGGGATGTTGGCGTCGACCATGAGGCTGAAGAGGTTGAGGATCAGGTTGCTCGACTTGCGCAGGGCGGAGTAGGCCAGGAAGCAGTACTGCTTGAACTGGCGGTACTGCTCAGAGCCGCTGCCGCCCATGGCCTCGACCATTTCCTTGCTGAGCTTCATGGCGGGGGCAAAGGGCTTGGGGTCGCGGCCGAGGATGAAGCCAAAGTCGGCGTGGAAGAAGTGGCCGTCGGGCGCCAGCAGCAGGTTGTCGAGGTGGCGGTCGCCGACGCCCAGGATGTAGGTGATCACGCAGTAGCCGGCGCACGACTTGACAAAGGTGTCGAGGGTCTCGCGGCGCAGCCCGAGCGGCGCGCTGGCGTCGGGGTTGTTCTTGCGCAGGTAGGCGAGCGCGGCGTTGGGCGCGCCCTTGTAGCGGGCGGCCAGGCTCTGGAAGCTGACGCTGGCGACGAACTGCGTCAGGCCGGTGCGGCTGCTGGTGGCCAGGATGCGGTACGGCGTCAGCTTGAGGTCGAGGTTCTCCTTGCGCAGCAGCTGGTCCATGAGCGTGATGATCTGGATGACCAGCTGGTCCTGGCGCAGGTCGTCGCCCGTCTTGAAGAGGATGGGGTAGCGGAGGCCGTCGCGCGTCAGGAACGCGGCCTTGATCGGGTGCAGCGACGACTTGAACACGGTGACGTCGTCGGCGTGCGCGGCCACGACGCCCACGATCTCGACGTCCGGGTCCAGCGGCAGCGGCAGCGGCGGGTCGATGTGGGCCAGCTCGTTCAAAGGGTCCAAGAGCAGCGCCCGGGCGCGGTCCGCGCGGCGCGACACCGACTCGCTGGCCTCCTTGATCTCGCCCGAGATTTTCGCCATCACCGCCACCCACTCGGCCTGCCGCCGCAGCGTCTGCCGCGTGTCGCTGCCGCCCGGCCGCCGCTCCAGCTCGGCCATGAAGTCGTAGGCCACGCGGCGGTACATCGCCCGCGTGTCTTCCGACTGCTCGGGGCTGTGGTCGTCGCACTCCACCATGAGGTACCAGTACAGGTAGTTGCCCAGCGCCCGGTCGCCCGCCGCCCGCGAAATCAGAAACGTGGCCAGCGAGTCGTCCACGCCGTCGGCGCCGTCGACCGCCCGCGTCTCGAATTTGAGCGCCTGCACCAGCTGCAGCAGGTACAGCAGCAGCTCGCTGTCGCCGGCCTGGCGCAGCCGCTCCACGGCGTACGCCCGCACGGCGCGGTGCCCAAACGTCGGCCCCAGCAGCTCCAGCGCGTCGTCCACGTCGATGCTCGTCCAGCGCGACAGCACCAGCACGGCCTGCTTGGCCTCGGCCGCGTCGTGCCAGTGCACGGATTTGGCGAACTTGGTCGCCGCCTTCTTCTCCCGCGTCAGGTGGTAGCGGAACTTCCACACGAGGTCCTTCTCCTCCGACGTCAGCTCCTGCGTCGGCGGGTACTGCATGATGCTCTGCAGCTCGTCGCGCACTTTGGCGTTCGGCTTGAGGTCCTTGTCCAGCTTGCCGTGCCGGTGCTGGCTCCGCACCAGCCGCCGGTTCTTGCTTTCCGCCGGGTTGTCGCGCGCGCCCACTTCCGGGTCGTACACCCGCACCAGCCGCCGCCCGCCGTTGGCCAGTCCCGCCTGCTCGTCGTCGATGCCCGGGCCAAAGTGCACTTCCGGCGGCGGCTTGAGCAGCCCAGATTGCGACGCCGACAAGTTCTGCAGGGCAGAGATCGCCGGGGGGGGGTATTCGTAGTCGACAAACACGACGGGGAAATCAAAGCGCGGAAACTCGATGTTGAGGAGGAACCGCGACGCGCCCGGCCGCCGGTTGGGGTCGTCGCTCGCCGCGCTGGCGGCCGAGCCCGCAGGCACGCCGCCCTGCACCTTGAGCAGCTTGGACGCCCGCAGCGCGCTGCGCTTTTCAAAGCCGCGGTACACCTGCTGGTCGAGCCACTCGACACGCGGGATCTCGGCCATTTCGTAGCGCTTGAACAGCCGGTCGAGGCGCTCGATCTCGGCGTCGTCGGGGTCGATGTCGCCGTCCACATCGGTGTCCGTCTTGCGCGCGGTGTTCGGAAAGGCAGGCGTTGTGTTGTCGAAGCCGTCTGCTTCGGCCAGCCGGTGCACGGTGCATTTGTATCGGCCTTTGAGCAGCTGGTTGTCCTTGTCGAACAGGGGGATCGTCGTGCCGCCAAACGGCACGGCCTTGCCGCCGGTGGCCTGTATGCTGGTGCTTCCACTCGTGCTTCCGCTCTCCTTGGCACGTCCCCCGCTCACATCCCAAATCGTCACGGCGATGCTCGCATTGTTCGGCAGACTCGCGTACCGGATCGGCAGCCGCAGCCACTCGTTCCACTTGCGCTCCGCCTTGAAGGCCCGGTAGGCCGTCTGCACCGGCACCGTCAGCGGTTTGGCGCCGGCCCAGACCTGAGCCGTGGCGTAGAGGTCGGAATGCGGGCTCGTGTTGGCGCCAATATGGCGAATATCTGGGTGCGTCACCAGCGTCGAGTCGGCAAACGGCGTCTCGTCGCCCTCGAGGCCCACGATGCGGATGCTGACCGGCAGCTTCAGCGTCGCCGAGCTGGCAAACGTGAACGGCTCCATGGTGGCTGATGGACGTGGTCGGTGTGGAAGCCGGTGGCGCGGAGGGCGCTGATGGAGCTGATGACGCCGTTGCCTTTGAGGCAGCTGCCAATCTTATCGATATGTACGTAAGCCATATATGGTATATGTGTGTAAGCGGGGGGACGCGACGCGACTTAAGTGCGGCACGTCGATAACAGGCGTCGCGGCTCACCAACACGGCACACACCGAACATACCACGCGCCATGCCTCGACTACGGAACCGGCTGCGGGCGAGTGAGGCCGGGCATGCGGATGAGATGGAGCGGGAGGAGGGGCACGATCAAAGTGGAGAGAGCGGCGGCGATCAGGAGCCGGAAATGGACTACGACGACGACGACGACGACGACAACCACTACGAACCAGCGGAAATGGAACAGCCGCTGGAAGAGCGGCGGCGGATCCAGCGCGAGCTGCGCGAGCTGATCAAGACGACCAACGAGCGGCAGAACGAGTTCTTCGACGCCAAGGCGGACGTGGTGCAGACGGTGCTGCAGGACACGACGGCGCTGATGAACCAGACGACGCAGCCGGCCGAAGCGACGGTCGAGGCCGCGCTGTTCTTGCGCGTGTCCGAGCTGACCTACAAGCGCACGAGCTACTTTTTGGCCGACCGCACCGACGACGCGGGCGTCAGCCTCGACGACTTTGTCATGCGGTGCCGCGACTACATGGCGTTTGGGCGCGGCATCCCGAACGGCCGCTCTGCCGATTTGTCCGCGTCCCAGCGAAAGCGACGGAGGGTCGAGGGAGGCGGCGCCGCCAGGGGCCTCGCGTCCCAGGCCGACGAGGACTCGGACCCCGACGGCGATGCTGACGGCGACGGCGGCGGCGATGGCGATGGCGATGGCGACGGCGACGGCGACGGCGACGGCGACGGCGGCCCCGTCCCCCCCGACTGGGCCCATTTTGGCACCTATGCCTGTCTTCCGGTGGTGCGCCGGCCGCCGCTGCCGCGCTTCCTGCCCAGCATGGCCCTCCCGACCGACGAAAAGAAGCGCGTGATGCGCAAACGCATGGCGGCGCTGCGCATCGACGACCTCGAGGAAGTGCGCCCCCAAGTGCTCCAGGCCTCGGACCTCGCCGTCTCCCAGGCCAACGATCTGACGTCGCTGGCGCGCAGCATTCTGCAGCAGCTGCGCCAGGTCGTTGAGACGCGCCAGGCCCAGGTGCAGGAGGCCTACGAAGCGGAAACGGCCGACGACGACGACGGCGACGACGAAAACGAATCCCCGGAGCGCCTGCTGCGGCTGATGGACCGGTTTGGCCTGCGCAGCGACGGCGGCGTCGACCTGGTGCGCTTCGCCGTCAACCCGCACTCGTTCTCGCAGACGGTCGAGAATCTCTTTTACATTTCCTTCCTCGTGCGCGACGGGCGTGTCGGGCTGGCCTACGACGACAACGGGCTGCCATCGCTGTGTAGGTGTTCTGCTTGGTCCTTTTTGTCTTTCCTCTTTTCTGTTCCTGTTTCCTGTCTTCTTTGCCCTCTGCTAACTACCGCAGACCCCATATCCGAAGACGACGTCGATACTACCCGCAGCCGCGACGACACGCGCAAACACCAGCTGATCCTGGCTCTCGACATGGCGACGTGGCGCGACATGATCCGCACGTTCAAGATCACAGAGCCGCTGATTGCGCACCGGGCGACGGCGCCAGAGGCGCATCCCAGCGGACGGACATGGTTTGCATAAATGTGTACGGGGTATGATATTATGATAATACAAATACATGAGCGCGCACCAGAAAGACACTAGAGGCGCTGTGAGGAGGAGAGTGGGTGTAGCGTGAGAGAAGAGGTGGGTGTGAAGGGGAACGACAGCGACCAAAGCGGGCACAAGATCAGGCTTTCGGCACCATGTCTTGGAGAATCTCGTCCAGGTGCTCGCCCAGCGTGTAGTGCGTCGCCCCTGGATAGACCTTGACCACTGTGTGCGGCATCCGCTGGACCATCGGCTGCACCCACGCCAGCGGCACGTTCGCGTCCTGGTCGCCGTGCCACACGTAGATAGGGTCGAAGGCCACCTCCTCGTAGCGGATGCCCCAGTTCTCCGCCAGCACGCGGGCGTCTTCAATGGTGCCGTCGAGGCCCTGGGCAAACGCCTCGAACACAATGTGCAGCACCCGCTCTCGCCGTTCGGCGATCGTCAGCTTGTCGTCGGGGTCCTCGGCGAGATCGGCCTCGAGCTCTTCCTCCAGCACCTTGACCGCATCCAAGTGGTCTGTGTCTGTCGTTTTGCTCTCTGCCTGCGCCGTCGGCAGCTTTTGTGCTGTCTGCGCCTTTTGCGCCGCCCGCTTCTCCCTCTCCTTGTGCACCTCGCCCTCGAGCCACCGGTCCAGCCACCCCCGCACCGTCGCGGTTTGCGTCGCCCACCGCAGACACCCCACGATGCCTGTCAGCACCGCTTTCAGCAGCCTCGGCACATGCCGCACCAGAAACCCCGTCATCCGCGACCGCAGCGGAATCTGCCGCCACAGACTGCGCTCGAACGGCCCGGCGCCGGCCAGCAGCCCCACGCCCGTCAGCATGTCGGCCGGCAGCTGCTGGGCACAGGCAATCGCATAAGGGCCGCCGCCCGAGCTGCCAATGACGCCGAACCGCGCGAGCCCCTGTAGGCGTGCAAACTCGAGCACATCGGCCGGCCAGTCTGCCAAATGGCGCCGGCCCCGGGGCATCGGCGACGACAGCCCGAAGCCCGGCCGGTCGGGCGCCAAAATCCGCAATCGAAGTCGCCGGGCGATGACGTCGGTGCCAGCCGCTTCGAGGCGCGACGAGGGGAACCCGTGGAAGTAGAGCACCGGGTGGCCGTCGGGATGGCCAAACTCGGCGAATCCGAGGGCGCGGCCGTCAGAAAGGGTGCATGTCTGGTTTTCGCGGGGGCGCGTGATGGAGGAGGGGGGGGAGGTTTTGGAGAGAACGGCGGAAGACCGTCGAAGAGCCATTGAGCGGAAGTGAGGACAATATGTGTGAGGGCCAACTGTGTTTTGGTGACTAAAGTACAATGGTCAGTGAGAGAACGCAGAGACAGCGCCAGTGTTGGATGCAGTCGGAGCAGGTCGGAGGATACGCCAATACGAGTAAGCGGGCGAATAAGAATCCTTCCAGATTTCTGCCTCGAATACGAGACGGAGCCCAAAGCACTTGCACAACTTGGCATTATGTGTTTACTGTGAAAGACCGCTAACCTCTGCACAAAAGCACTTTGTCGTTTCCGGCCTCTACTTCCGTTTTGGTACATGTTCTTTCAGGCCACGGCCAACAACCGTTCTTTGTTACCTGAACGCATGCGACATTGTTGCATCGTAGTCGAGTGCCTGCAGTTTAATGCAAATATCGATCGTAATGTAATTAATCGACTCGGCCTTGTCATGGCGACTGGTGCAATCGACTTGCTGTAGAATATTGCAGCATCCCAACAGCTGTAATACGACGAAATAGTACGAATACGGTCTACGCATCATGGACACTGGAACAGACGAAAGAGACGAAAGAGACGGGAAAAGCCAGGAGGCCGCCAGCCCTAAGCCTCGCAGACCTCGCCGCCGCCGGTTTGTCTCGCAGCTCAACAGCAACACGCTAGCCCCGAGCAGCCAGGCGGCCGAAGATCTCGAGGGTGGCCTCGATACTTCGCGACAAGCCCCAGAGTCGCTCGACCTGTCTCTCGTGCTGGAGAAAAAGACGAAGCCGCCGAGAACGCCGCGGCCGGCGACTGCAGCGCCTCAAATCCCTGTCGAGGATTCAAGCCCATCCTCTGATGCCGATGGCCCGAACAGCCCAGACACGCAAGACGCCCCAAACACAGAAGACAACACCGACGTCGCCCCCATCGCCACCCCCAGTCCCACGCAGGCCAGCTCCGACGGCACGGAGAGCACGGAGAGCACGGAGAGCACGGAGAGCACTGAGGGTGATGGGGGCAGCGAGGGCGCCGAGGGCGCCGAGGGCGGTTTGGCCGCTGTCGACCTCGCCACCCAGCGCACCATCGAGAGCCTCCACGACCATGTCGCCTGGCTCGAGCAGCAGCTGGCCGAGGTGTTTGACGTGGTCAGCGGCATCAACCGCGAGCTGCACGCGGAAATGGACGGCGACCCCGTGCTCAAGCGCGTCCTGCTGGCACGCTCCGACGCCTCGGCCGACGCAGCGACGCCGTTGGGCCTGGTCAAGCGCCTCGGACTGCTGCTGCAGCAGTCGACCCACGCGCGCCAGCGGCGCCGGGAGCGGCTGCGGCTGGGATTGGGCCAGGCGGAGGACGGCGAAGGCCAGCTCCAAGGCCCTGACCACTACGAGGAGCCCGGCAGCGCGGTCACGCCGCGGGCTTCGTCGTCGGCCGATCTGAGCGATCTCGGACAGCAGCTGCGCGACAGTCTGGTGCTGCGAGCGGAGGACCGCCTGCAGCAGTCCGTGGAAGACCTGGAGCAGGAGCTGAAGCCGAAGCCGGCAGAGGAATGGGAGCCGCTGACGCCGATGCCCAGCGAAGCGTCCAAGAGCGAAGCGCCGCCGCGGCCCACCTCGTCCCACAGCACCACTAGCGAGACGCCCACAGACGCCGAAAGCGCCGGCGGCAGCGGCGTCTACACCCCAGAAGCCTCAGAGGCAGAGTACGACGGCGGTCTCCCGTCTGTCCACGACATGCGCATGGGTGACGAACTGGAAGCAGCGGGCTCAGAAAGCGAAGGTGCGCAGACCCCGAAAAGTGGCAGCTCTCCGCGGACCAGCAAAAGCACAGGCAGTCGACCCAACCCCACACGGCTGGCTGTGCAGCTGCAGGAAGCCCGCGAAGACGCCACCAAAGGCATGCTGGAGAGCTTTGACAAGATGATTGACGACCGGCACGACGCGGTGCTGGTCGTCGAGAGCGCCATCTATGAGCGCGATGTGGCGCTGGCGGAGAGAGAACAGGCCGTCGGTGACAATGCGCGGCTGCGGCGGTTTCTGAGCGGCGTCGTCGACAGCGGTGTGCTGGGTGGTGTGCTGGGGGGGGAGGGAGAGGAAACAGAGCTGGGGAGGGACGGAGAGGAAACAGAAAAGCGGGAGGAGGGGGGGAGAGGCGAAGAGACGGAGGACGACAGCAACGAAAATGGCCAGAAAGCGGATGGCAGGAGCCAGACAAAACCACCAAAAGCCCGAAGCCGTCCTGCCCCTCTTGCATCCACCGCTCTCGCATCTCTGCGATCCCAGCTCAAGGGCCTCAACAGCCTGCTGCTCCCTCCGCCGGCGCTCCACCACGCACCGCCGCCCTCGCCCATCCAGCCGGACCAAGCGTACCGCCGGTGGCTCGATGTGCATGGACGTCGCTCTGGCGTCGCCGAGGGAGACCGCACGCCCACGGAAGCCCGCCCTCTTCTCGGTCCCGGTCTCTTCTGGGGGCTCGTCGACGTCGCTTTCGCCGTGTGGCTGCTGGCTGTGCACCAGCGCGCCAATCTTGCGGCCGTCGGGCAGTGGGCGCTCGCAGCGATGCTGGCGCCGCTGTGGCAGCGGGCCTACAAAGCCGGCTGGCTCGTCCGCCGACGGCTGGTGGGCGTCGTGCGGTTGGTGGCGCCGGCCGAGATGCACCAGACGGTCTTGGTGCTGTCTTCCTCGGCGTCGGCGTCGTCCTCGCCCCTGCGGGCCCCCGTGGCCGACCGCTTCCCGGAGAGCGTGCACAGCAGCTCAAGAGCACCGCTCGAGTCGATCCACGCCGCTCAGATGCAGACGACGCGGCCCGCCGCGAACAAAAAAACCCTCTTTCCCCGCGACCAGGTGGCTCAGCTGGCGGTGTCGTTCTTTTTCGCCGCCGCCGCTCTCGCTGCCTTCTGTGCCCTCCGTGAGCGCCGCATCTGGCTCGACCACAACGCCGACTTTGCCGCCCGCTACCTGCACAGCCTGCTGCGCTTCGACGGCGCGTCGCAGGCCGATGTCTGCCGCTTTGGCTCGCACTGGTGCTTTTGTGTTCCGAGGCTGTTCGACCTGCGGTTCGCCACTGTGCCTGCCGCCGAATCTGCTGCCTATGCGGCCGACTGGTGCCGCGATGCAGGCCGTCTGGTGGCGTTCTGGTGGTCGCGCCCGGTCGCTTGGCCGCAGTTCTTGTCACGGTGGTAGAAATGGTCGATGAGATCGGGCGGCTGCGAGGTTTTGGCGATTCTGCGCCTTTAGGCTTGTCCCGTAGTGAACTATCTCTATTCCCAGTTTAGCACAGTCTGCTTAGTCACTATGTCAGCCACCAGCCCTGCGCGTCCGCTGATTGGCTAGCGCCTGGTTTTGTGTCAACGATGCGCCGCCTCCTTTGTTCAACGTCTCCATTTGCCCTCTACCCTGTCGCCGCAGCCTGCCCATCCGCACCCGCCGCACTCCGTCCTGGTGGTTCCCTTCAGTATTGGTGCCGTTTTGGCTTCTCAAGAGGCGCCCATTATTGGCCTGTTTGTTTGCTCCTCTGTTATCCTTACTATGCTTTAGGGCCGCTGCCGGCGGTATTTGTCGATTTGCTGCATCTACCTCTCGTCGCGACCGCTACTTTTTCCACCGCGTCATCGGCATCCGACTCGGCGCATTATCTTCCGGGACGCCCGAGGATCCAAGCCTGGTACTGGCGTCCATGGGAAGGCCCTAGCGTGAATATCACAAGAGATTACAACGCACAACATGGCTCCTTCAGTAAGTTTCCCGTCCAGATTCCCACGCATTTGGGAAACACGGAAAACACACAAACGCTGACCTTACCCTTAGTACCGCATCAGCGCCCAGACGCGCCGCGGCAACCGCAACGCCTACCCCGAGCACGACGACTTCGAGGGCTTGCCGGTGCGCCAGTGGCGCCAGGAATGGGTCACCATCGAGCCGCCCCAACTCATCGACGCCTCGAAAGCCAACAGCCGCTGGGCTCTCGAACTGCCCCATGGCATGCCCAAAGACTGGCATCTGCTGCCGCCACACACCCAAGACCTTTTACGCGCTGCCCGCTCCGGCGTGCTGTACAAGAGGCGGGCGCCGCCCGAGGAGGAAGATCCGCACGCCGCCTCTGCCGCCGCTGCTGCCGCCGCTGCAGCTGCTGAAGCCGTGTCTGCTGCTCTCGCTTCCGGCGACCCTATGGCCATCGAGGCCGCGGAGACAGTCGCGGCCACGGCCGCTGCCGCTGCCCGGACTGCTGCCCATGCGAAGAATGGCTATGCTTCTCCGGGGCTGGCGTCGCGGACGAGCCGCTTTCGGCGTAGCCTGAAGCTGGGCCTCGCCAACAAGAAAGCGAACGGGACCAGCACTACGGACGCCAAAACCAACGGTGCCAACGATACCGACGCCCAACCGAACGGCACAGGCAGCACAGAGGGCGCAAACAGCACAGAGAGCACAGACGCCAAAGACGCCAAAGATGTCAAAGACGCCAAAGACGCCAAACCAAACGGCAAAGCTGGCACCACCAAGCCAAACGGCACCGCGGAAAAGAAGACCATGGCCCAGGCTCTCGCCGAAGACCCTGCTCGCAAGGACGGTTTCGCGGTCAAGACGTGGAAGCAGGTGCCGCGCGACGTCGAGGCCCAGCTGACCTCTCACCTGGCCAAGCGCCGCAAGAACACCATTGTGCTGCCGCCCAAGCTGCCGGCCGACAGCCGCACGGGGCCCGGAGGCGTCGGGGCTATGGCCACCGTCGCCACCGTGCGGCGCTTCGATGCCGGCGGCAAGGCCTACGAGATCATGCTGACGCTCGCAGACGGCCAGAAAGTCGACGGCGAGATCATCTCGACGGCGCTGGTGCCTGCTTCGAGCCGCGATCTGCCGCCGACGCCCCTGCAGCAGCAGCAGCAACTCCTGCGCAAACAACAGCAGAGCGCCTCCAGCCGCAAACGCAATCCTCCGCCGCGACGCAAGGGTAAGATCGGCCGAGCGCGGAAGAAGGGCGTGTTGCCGCCGGGGCTGCACAAGAACAAGCATGCGGCAGTGGCAGCCGCAGCCGCGGCGGATGGAACGGTGGCCAATAGACCAGAGCCCGGTCTCAACGGCCCAGACGTCGGCCAACAACCACTACCCTCTATTGGTGCTCCGGCCGACGCCCAGGACCAGCCAATGCTCGACGCGCCTCCACAGCCGGAAGACAGCAAGGAGGCGCTGCCGGATGCGCCGTTGGAGACACAGCCAGCAGCGGTCATCAAGCCGGAGCTGGAAGACCAGCCCATGCTGGAAGCACCCGAGGCACTGGACGCTCCCGAGGCACCAGAGGCGCCCTTGGAGACTCCCGAGGCTCCTCCGGCACTGGAAGACCGGCCTATGACGGCACCGCCTGTTCAGCCAGCTGCTGGACCAGCACCGGCACCGGATCCGTCTCCGGTGCTGTCTGAGACTGCTGAACCAGTGCCCAATGCCGCCAAGTCTGCCGCTCAGTCTCCCGCTCCGTCTCCCGTTCAGCCTTCCGTTGAGGCGGCCAAGTCGGCGTCTCCTGTGGCCCTGTCTGCGGCACCTGCCGAGCCTGCGCACACTCCTCCTGTTGCCGCTGAGCCTGCTGAGCCTGAAACCTTGCCGGCTGAACCCGTCGTCGAGCCATCGCCTGAACCAGCACTACAACCAGTCGAATCTACGCCAGTCGAGCCGAGAGCGTCTGCTCCCGCCACTCCCGTCGTGCCGCCAGCTCTGTCTCCCACCCCGCCAGCAGCACCCGTCGAGTCTGCTCCGCCAGCGCCAGCGCCAGCTCCTGCTGCTCCTTCGCCAGTTGTCGAAGCGGCTCCTGAGATTTCCGCACCAGTCACAGTGGCTCCTGCGACTCCCCCAGTGCCTGCGTCCCCTGCTGAGTCAGCACCAGCCGAACCCACGCCTGCTGTGCCATCACCGCCGGCACCGGCTGCAGAGGCGCCTGAGCCTGCACCCGTGGAAGTGACGCCTGTGCCGGCTCCGGCCGAAGCTCCTGCTGAGCCTGCTGTCGAGCCTGCAGTGGCGCCTGTGCCCGAGCCAGCACCAGCACCAGCAGACAAGCCTGCCGAGGACGCCGGTTCGATTTAGGTAGATGACTGGTTTTTCTGAATGGATATGTCTGTACTTGAATGGCTTTTTGTTACTTCTAGCTGATTACTATTTTCTTCTTCCTCTTGCATTGCTCATGGCTTATGGGCCGGCCCTGCTTGGGGTGCGGCGTCTTGCGTCTTGTTGGGATATTGGTTGAATTCTGCAGCTGCTCTTTTGCGTTTGCTTGTCTCTTGAATATGGCAGCCATCGCTGTGTCTGTATCACACCCATGCACACTTACTATTGTTGGGAAAGGACTGGCGGAGACAGGAGAATGCGCTAGCCGCTGTGTTGTATTTTGTATGTTGTATATTGTATGTTGTCTGTTCTATCTTGTATGTTGTATCTTGTGTAGGTTGTATCTCGGATTTTTTCACTACATTGGCAGTGTGATCAAGACAGGTCGTCCATGTCCCCAACTCAGGGCTTAGTCATCTACACACATCCACGCACCCACGATGTGTCCAAAATCACAGTTTCTCGAGCACGTCACTGAGGCAGGGCAGGTGGCAGGCTTTCTGCTAGAGCACATCCCAGGACAGACAGCGTAGACCGAGGAGCTAGGCGGGTGTCGGACCATGCTAACACGATTGTATAGCCTCGTACTCTGTGCACAAGCACATTTTTTATTCATGGTGGGGGAGAGGAGGAGGCAGTTTTGGTGCATTTTGAGGCGACGGAGTGGTGCCCAGACGAGAAGACTTTAATGACAGGATTTAAGGATTTGTGGAACACACTAGAGGGAGGGAATAGGGAGGGGGGTGGTAGGAGTGGAAGGGGAGCAGACATGGGAGCGGCATGGGAAAATGACTCTAATAGGAGATACATGCAAGCCCGTCTAATCCATATATTCACGTTCCTTTTCGTTCTATCCATATAAAATAGAATACGCCCGTTATATAAAATCATCATGCCAAAGAGGAGAAGAGGTTGCCCAAAAATAAAAGTGTACAGCTGCCAGAGGCCGTTGGTCCATCCTTGCCACCATTTGCAGAACGCCGCTGCATAACGGCCTCTACTGTATATCATACACAGCCCATCACCGCCGAGGCCGGTGTCCGAAAGATAATACCCTGACGCCTAAATATCACCATGTGCGAGGAGAGTATGGAAAAAGCCCCGGCTTTAGTTTCTGCTCCGACCTATTCCTTGGTCGTCCCGCAGACAGTGTTGTGTTGTCGTTATGCCCCCCCCCCCCCCCCCGGGATGGCTGGCGGCAGCCGGAACACATGCTGCTCCCAGTTCCGCGAGATCCGCCACTGATCCAACCGTCGCGGCTCGGCGCTTTTTGTTTGTTCACTCCGGGCGTTCCCGGCGTCGGCGCGTTCAGTCAGATGAGAGCAGCCCGCTATGGCTCTTCTGGGCCTGGTGATGGGTGTCAGATATTCAGACGCACTCAGACCATGTACATGCTCAGGCAGGACCCAAATTAGTGACCTACCGTAGCCTCGACGACGAGCCGTTCGGTCTGGTAGTAGTTTCCAATGGTAGATTGGCGCTGATGGTTAGTATGGGTTGTCTGGCCCACGTCGTCTGTCATTTCGCCATGCCACCATTCCGGGCGCACTCACCTGCATCATGCGCAGGTCCTTGAGGCCCTGCTGGACAAGCTCCTGGACGCGGCGCGGGTCGGGCTCCTGGCGGTGCTCGCGGAAGGCGTCGCGGGTGCGGCGCTGGGCGTATTCGCGGAAGTTGTAGGCGGGAAAGCGCGTAGCCTGGCGGAGGAGTTGGCGGTACTGGAGGAAAGGTGGTAAGCAGGAGAAGAGAACCGAGACCGGGGGGCAACACGGAGGGGCGGAAAGGGGAGCAGAAAAGCATTGGAGGGCTCCAAACAGCAAACAGCAAACATACAAGCGACAGGATCTGGGCCGAGCCCTGGACAGCGGGAGTAGCGGCCATGGTAAAGGTCAAGGTGTGAAGTGAGAGACCGAGGCGATTCGCGGTGATCGCGACAGAGATGTGCACGCAAAAAGACCGATGAAAGATACGGGCAGTCGCAAATGGCGGGGATGAATCGTCAGTAGCACGTGTCTGCTATTGGTGGCCGTCTTCGTCGTCGTCGTCGGCCTGATATATGATGTCGTCGTCGAGGGGAAAACGACTTTTGCTGTTGGGTGGATGTGGGATTTTTTTTCTCTCTCGCTGAGTGGCGGAGATGGGAGGTCGCGGCCGTAAGCTGCTGTAGTGCCTGGAAGGTCAGCCTGTAACGAAGACGTATGGAGTAGCGCATAAGCCGTTGCGAGTCATCCGTAGCGCACTTAACTCCGAGTACCAGCAGTTCGGGGCTAAGGCGGCGTAGTGACGGAGCAATCACCGATTACGAGGCACTGGACGGAGTATGATACATGTACATTGGGTATATCTATGTACGACATTACTCTACATGGCAACAGATGGTGTCTAAACACCAGTTCTCCTTTTATACTTCTTTGTACTTGTCCAACAAAAGAAACCGACGGGGTATGTAAACAGAGAGACAGAAGGAAAGGAAAGAAAGGATTGTAGGCGTAGTTAAAGTGGTAGGGAAAATCGCGACAGCGAAAAGGTGAACAGGCAAAAACGCAAGCAAACAAAGTCGTAATCAGACGGAAATTGCATCACGCTGCTCCCCGTACGGCCACCGGCCCCTGGAAGCTGCGGTCGTTCGGGTCGAGCACCGTGACGTGCTGCATTTCCAGGGCGTCGGCCTTGCGGAAGGCAGCATCGTGGCCGTTGTCGGCGGCATTGTGGGCATGTTTGGCGGCTTCTTTGCGCGACTCGGCAGCCAGCCGCTGATCGCCCGGCACGTGCGCCGTCTTGAACTGCAGATAGGTCGGCGGCCGCGGACGGCACAGCACGGCGATCCAGTTGAGCACAGCGCGGCCCTGGGTGTAGGCGCGGTAGCGGTCCTTCTTGGCGAACTTGTGGGAATTGAGGAATTCGCGGGTCGTCTCGCCGCGAGACATCAGGTACAGGTGGTAGCCCATCAGGGGTAGCGGGTACGAGCAGGCCAGGACGCCGTAAATGACCATGGCAAAGGGCACGCGGAAGTGGCTGACGGCGGTGCCAAAAGAGACGCCTTCGTTGTGGCGATAGACCAGCACCTGGACCAGCGAAGCGGCTGTGAGATAGAGCGACAGCACGGTGCACGAGGTCACAAAGGCAAAGAAATAGCGGTAGTTGCGGCGGCCCACGCAGTTGTTGAGCCACACGCAGTGGTGGTCGGCCGTCTCGACGCAGTTGTCGCACATCCGGCAGTGGTGGGCGCGAGGCGGCCGCCAAATGTTGCATGTCCGGCAGTACTTGACGGGCACTTCCATGGCAGCTGTCGACGACTCGGCCGACTTGATCAGCGCCCAGTCTGTCGTCGGCGGTCCCAGTCTCAGGGGGTCTTCGTTTTCATCCGGGGCCGGGAACTGGTGCATATTGCGAGGGAGGATCTGTCATGTCCGCTGGTTAGTTTCTGCGGTTCCCCTTCCATTTTTGTTGGGTTTCGTTGGGAACACTCACCCCCGGATCTGATACTGACGCGTGGATAAACGACGACAGACAGATGTAAAACACATAGGCAAATGTAATCGGGAGCGCCGGCGACACGTTGTGCCACAGCCACGGCGCCGAAAAAACGAAAAAGAGAATGCACGGCACCACGAGCAGCGTGCCTGTTGCCACGTTAAACGGCCGTGACCGCGTGTTCTCTAGCCGGCCACCGAGGCAGAACACTGTGTTGCCCTGGAAAAACTGGTAGTTTTTGCCTGATGTGCCGCGCTTCTCTGCTTCCAGATACTTGCGTCGCCGCTCAGCCACAGCCATCTTTGATTCCTGGCCGTGCACACCGTCTGCTCCGTGCAGAGTCGCCGAAGGACTCCTTGGCGTCGAGGCCACCGAATCCAGCTTCTCACCGCCCTGAATATCCCGGTTCGACCCAGTCGACTCGCCGCCTTTGCCTGGCAGCAGAAAACTCGACCGGAATGATCTCGGCGTCCGTACAGGCGTAGGAAGGTTGCCAACACCTCCGGGTGTGTAGGCTTTGTCCACGCGGACGGTCAGCCCGTTGCGGCCTCTCGAAGCCCCAGCTGCGGCACGGCCGTCTGCCATGCCTCCGCCGCTCGTGCTCGTCTGGCGCTTGTGCTGCAGCGGCCGCACACTTTCGGACAGCGACGCTGTGGCGTAGTGGCCGCCGGTTGGGCTCGTGTTCGCCGTGAACCGGTCCACGGTGCCTTGGTCGGTAAATTCGGACCCCCGCGACACAGGCCGTGCAACAAAGGACTGCTGTGGCTGCAAGGATTGTGCGGCTGCTTCCCCTTGTGGCTGAGACGGTTGTTGTTGCTGTTGTTGTTGCTGTTCTTCTTCTGATAGGGGCTGTTCTTGTAGTGTTTGCTGCTGCAGCAGCTGGGACTGGCGCGGCCGAGTCACAACACCCCGCTGTGCCTGCAGCTTCTGCGAGCTCATCGGATGGAAAAATGCGTAGGAAGTGAGCGATGGCACGTGGCTGCGGCTTGTCGACGAAACTGGGCGGCCGCCATACGCCGAGACTCCAGCAGCACTGTTGCCTCCAGCACTCGACCGCCGTCCCGAGAGTCCTCGCCTCAGCGCCTGTGAGTGCGAGCTCCGCTTCGACGACAGGCCCGTCTGCAGTGTTTCAGGCCGCGATCCAGCCTCCGGGCCGCCAGCTCCTGTGGCATTCGTGCCGTCGTCCGACATAATGTCCGTCATGCGCGACGAAATAATACTCGGCGGCGCACCCGGTGCTTCCGATCGTGTCGAGGGGAACTGCGGAAACGTGTGCTCCTCCTCGTCGATGGCCGGCGACGCCCCGCGCGGCCCTGGTTCCGGCGACGCCATCGCGGGCGAAAGCGAGAAGTGGCGTGGAGACCGGTCGAAAAGGCAAAGGAATGTGGAGGATCAATTTAGGTGGGAATCGGAGCGGAGAGAGCAGGAGGAGAATGCGGCCGTTACGGAGACACGGGCATGCCCTTGGAGCAATTGGTGGCGTCGGGCTGCGTCCGGGGAATCGGAATCGAATTCGCAGTCGGATCACTCGACGGGAAGAAACCGATGTTTCTGTTTTGTGTCGCAGACGGAAAACGCGAAACCGGAAACGCAGTCGTGAAAGGACGGAAGGGACAGAAGGAAAAGGAAGGGAAAGAAACAAGGGCCCAAAGCGAGCAAAGGAGAGACGAAGAAGACAAGAACCGATAAAAACGGCTGGGAAAAAGGAACGCTCGGATGCGTTGTGGCCACTTGCGTTGCGTTGTGCAGACAAGAGAGACAATTGGCGACGAGCAGAGACAAAAGAAAGGAGGCGAGGAAATGGTGGTAGGTAACTACGGAGTACTCGAGGGTAAGGGAGGGTGGCCCAGAAAAAGCTGGCTCACTGCCATTGGCCCTTTTTTCGTCCGCTCCGGCACCTGCACGCACCTCCTGCACGCAACCCTGCCAGAAATTAATTTGTCGTTGTTTTATGCACGCGCGGGCAGGAGCGAGGGACCACCCACACGGCACATGAGTTGCCTACACAACACTGGAGACGCTGGAGTGACTCGGGGTACCTGCACGGCCTGAGCGCTAGCTGGCTCTAACGGCCCAGCGCGAGAAACGGCGAATAGGGTGAATAGGGGCCGACAGGGGTCGATTCGTCACTGGCTTGGGACACCAGCTACCCAAAGCGCGGAACGCTAGGCGATCGTGTCGCGACGAAGACTGGTATCTTGTCGAGACTCGGCTTTGCGGTGCGCTGTGTGCTGGTTTACGAGTGCTCTTTCATGCACGTTGCCGAGATGGTGAGCGGCCATTAGCCACTCTTATGAGCGTTTTCACCAGCGAACACACGCGATTCCCCGGTTTCAGTGCTCTGCTAGACAACAAGACAGGAGACAAGCACCCAGACACTCTTAAAGCACGGACCAGAATCTGGTGCTGGCGTTTCGCGTGTCCTGATCTATCTAGCCAACGTACCATGGGCGCGCCCATTTCGGCGGTGCGCTCCGAATATGGATATTGGTTTCAGCCTGTGATCTCCATACGGCTTTGGGTGTCCACAGTCGGATGGCAGACTGCGCGAATATGGGTGAATATGGGTGCATCTGGAAGATGTGTACGACTTCTTGTGCTCGACTTTTCGCATGCACTCTGCAGTCAAATGGGAGTATCTTACATTAGTCGTGCCCCCATGCACTCGTACTCGTACATACATAGTTCCGCCATATCCCAGTGACCGCTAGCACCCTGCCATATGAAGATCGGCTGCCAGCCTGCCACATACGGAGCCGCCCAGTCGTACTGCGGAGTGCAGATGGCAAACTTTCCTAGGCAGTCTCCGCTCCTCTGAAGAGCGGGAACACAGAGCAATAGTATGTACGAGTGATTGTGCCTGTGTCGTGGGTATGGCAACAGGCTTGTGGCGCTTGCATGGAGCTGGCGGATCTGTGGCGGATCTCCAACTCCAGCCACATCCCTTGGCCCCTCACATGTGATGGAGTCTGGACGGCACAGTGCCTTCATCGCAGCCCTGGTTCATCATGGTCCTCGAAAGAGATGTCTGTCATCATTCCACGTCTTCCTTGCATCCTGGCGAGAGTCCTCGATCAGATGGACTTGTTTTGATGAGTCTGTGATTGTGCTCTTACGATACGCCCATCTGTCCGATTCCCAAGAAACATGCATCCGACATAGAGAATCCATGGAAGACAATGGGGCTGCCCGGTTGCGCGAAGCCAGCGAGACAGCTGTTGCAACGGCCTCCAGAAGCTGAGCTCCCAACCTGTCGTGAATGTGTCTCTTCCTCGAAATCCCGCTGTAGCGCTTCATAGGTACTCCGTACATTGTACACAGCGCCACAGCGCTGCGCCAAACCGAGTGCCCCACTACTCTTATGTAAGCGGTAATGATTCGGGATTGGCCAATGACTGGCATGTCCTTTGTAACAGCCCACTATTCGCTGTTCTGCGCCCGGCTACGGCTGGGAAGGAGCTTTTTTCTGCCCACCAGTCCCTTTTTGTGTGAGAGCTTTTGTTCCCGCAGTCAGACCATTTGTTTCCCGCCATTCTTCCATCTCCACCACCGACGACAACGACGACAACTGCCACCACCACCGCGTCTCTCTTGCCCCGATACGTCTACCGTTCGCATCTACCGACTCGTCTCTTTTCCATTCCCACAATGGCTTCCTTCATTGCCCGCCGTGCCTTTACCACGACCGCTCGCCGGTTGTCCGAGGACACCCTCAAGAAGGAGACCAAGCGCAACCCGGAGCTGATGGTGGGTGCTGAGGACGCGGATTGGAAGGAGGATGTCAAAGATGGCATCCCACTGCGCTGTCCCATGCTAACGAGTTAGGTCCTCGGCGGTGTCATGGTCGCCGTCCTCGGCGGCGCCGGCTACTACTTCGGCCGATCCCCGACCGGTGCGACCTCGGAGTCTCCGGTGGTCCAGGCTGGCATGCCCTGGGAGACCGGCTCGGCTGAGGGCAAGTACCGCTACCACCCCGGCGGCGACGCCTCCGCTGACCCCCGCGATGCCCCGAGCGCTGTCAACGTGGTCGTTGTGCCGAACGTGAACCTGCCCAAGGTAAGCTCTCCTCCTTCTCCTTCTCGCCCGTATCCCCCGTCTCCTGCTCATGCTAACTCGCACAGGGCCTGCACGACAAGTACAACAAGTGGGGCAAGGACGGCTACTAAACGACCCCCGCACGATATGACGGCCGTTTGTTGGATGGAGGGGGTGTGGTGCACATTTTGGAAAGACCAAGATGCTAGAAGGCGACGGCGGCACGAAACACGCTATAGAAGTGGGTGGGGAGGAAGTGGTGGCAGTAGACAAGGGACAAACTCCCACTTCCAAGATTGCTTATACAACATGAATCATGGGAGATGGACATCCCCTTGTGCGGCTGGTTGGAGCAGCCCATCACTCTCCGTCGAGACATTTTTTGACGGAAAGTGTTGCCTGTGTGCGTGTGTATATATAAAGCGGAAAAGACAAGCATGGGAGATGCCCAAATTCAATTTTTACCTACACCGCGTGCATAAACTATGCGTTCTCCAGGTTAGCTGTCTTGATACTATCTCTCGGATCTGGCGTTTGCGTGGCCGTCAAAATACGGGAGAATATCTGATGGCGGGCATCATCTTGGTCGCGATGCAACTCAGGCACAAGCGAACGGCAAAGGGGCGTCCAAAAGCGGAGGCTCAAAACACAAAAGCACAAAAATGAAGCAGAACCGTGCAGTTGCCAGTTACAGGATTCGAACCCGCGCATCTCTTTCAAGATAGCAGTTCTCAGGACTGCCGCCATTAACCACTCGGCCAAACTGGCTGCCAAAGCCCCCATGCCTGTGTGGCACACTGGGTGACACGGGCCATCGATGCTGCCTGCGTCTTTGTGCCATCGATGGGCGGCTCCGCATCCACAGCGCCGGGCACTGTTCGCTGCCTCGTCTGTTGAAAGCTTTTCTTTGCTATTAGGGACTGTATAGGTCTGGCAGTTTGATTCCGTGAATGGGACATTGTTGGGTGCCTGGGGGCAGGAGATGTTAGGTGCTACCAAAAAAAGCAAACGACAGAAGAAAGAATAATATGTCTTTTGTTCCTGTGGGTAGAGATATATTTACAAAAAAAGGTTGAGGAATCAGAATAATGCGATTTTGAAATGGGAGAGATAAGTCAGGCGAGATTAAATATAAATAAATAGAAGTAGAGTTAAACGGCAGTGGTTAATTTATTCAAGTTAGGTTTTGATTTAATTGACATTTACCGGCGCTTATGTACTGACACACATCTATCAGATCTCATCTACGTTTGAGCATCATTAATCACCAATTTAAACTTCATCGATCAGATGTAGGGAAATGTTCAACATTGTGAACTATTCCTATATGCACTAAGGCATGTATCGTGCCCCAGTAACCATTCCTGTGGTAAACTTCTGCGATTCACAAATGGGCGCTCTGGCTCAAGCGCATCTGAGGCAGCCATGTATCAAAAACTAAGTAATAAAAAAGCAAGAACAGAAATGTAATCCAGTGATCAAACTCAGTTGTATGGTAGACCAAGCGGCCAGGGATGAGAGCTTTAACTGCAAGATAAATAAACAAAGGGAAATTCTATGTCATCATTCGCCGTAGGGCGGTCGTAAATTAAAAAAAAACAAAAAAAAAACAAATAAGACAAGATCGAGACAATGTGTACAAATTTAAACGGTGAAAGCTGAAAGCCACTTCACCAAGTGAAGCTCTCTTCGACGAAATCGACAACAGAGCCTTCTTCGAGAACCGTCCGAACGGCGGAGCGAACATCGTCCGCCAAAGCACCAGGGCCGCAAACAGAGACACACATGGCACCCTTCTGTTGCGCCACCTCTTTTTGTAGAAGCACCGTGATGTTGGGCCGTCCGGGAAATATTTGGATGGTGCGAGAGGCCGTCGTTTGGAGCGTGTGCTTCGGGCGCGTCACAAAAAGCCGGATCTGGAGGATTTCTGCTCGCTGTGGCATGCGCAGCACCTCGTCCATCCACGGCCGAATCCACTCGAGCGACTCATAGTCCCGCACAATCCATATGAGCGTGATGCGACGCGTGGCAACGGTCCCTGCGGCGTAGCCATCTATGATATGGCGCAGATAGCTGATCTGGTGGGTGATCCCAGTGGCTCCGGCAATGAGAACAGCATGGCCGTAGCTATCTAGCGAGTGATGTCCAGCGTAAGGACCTTCGAACAGTGCGTTGAGCGTGATGGATGTCCGACCAGAAGAGCGGGCGCGATCGTAGAGCTTGCGGGTGAGGCCAGTCTGAGCACCAATGATAAAGGATACAGATGTGCAGAGCAAGTCCGTGTTCTTGTGGTTGTGGCTGCTTGTGGAAGTAGGCATCATCATGCTCCGCTCATCCTGCTTCCGGCTCTGGGCCATGGGAAGAATTGGTGCACCTCTGTTCGCGCTGAGAGTCGGCTGGTGGTCAACCCAAGCTATGCTAAAGGGGTGGCACTCCCATGGATTGATGCTCAAAAAGCGCAGATAGGCGTGAGTGCCGGGCCGCACATTGGCATAACGGGGCAGATGGATAGTGACGCGGCAGCACTCGCCAGGCATTGGCTCAACCACGGCCTCAGGCCACCCATTCTGCGACCAGGACCTGTAAGCACTCAAGCCGACCCGAAACAAGCGCTCGACCACCCAAAACATGAAAACGGCAATCACGTAGGATATCTGGGGCAGGCCGCCGGGGACAGATGCTGTGACACAGTGAATCCAGGTACAGAGCAGCACGATGAAGGCTAGCAGGATGTGTGATGCTAGGAACGTCTCGTAAAAAGCGTGGCGAAGTGGAGAATAGGAGGCTATGAGTAGCAGGAGAAAGGCCACGACGCCGATAGAACCTGAAGCAATGAATCGGTCGTGCAGAATCTTGAAGTTGACACTATCCCAGCCGCCGTCATTCACCTGGACCACTAGCCAAGAAATCACATGGACGATGGCTTCCACAATCGCCGTGCGGCCAATCCACCGATGGAGGAGGTTGAACGTATCGAAGCTGATGCGAAGGACGCCGATCAGCGGGTTGTTGCGGCCGGCAAAAATGATCAGTGGCACCAAGTTGACAGCAGCCAGCGTGCCAGAGCGGCCGCGCAGCTCCGCGAGAGTTGGCCAAGGGCTTGGTTGGCGGTAGTCGAGAATCACCATGTAGGCCACATTGCTGGCGAAGTAGGCCGTCAGCAAAACTGTCTGGAGGCGAGTCGGGAGCGTGCCGATGTTGATGGCAGCTGAGATGCGCATCTCGCGGTTGTGGCGCTTCCGCCAGATGGGAGAGTAGGTGAGATGCTTCTTGATCCATGGCATGTGGCTCCATTGCGCCATTCGCCAATATGTCTGGGCCTCTGCTGGCATGGACATGGCCGAAACATGGCGGAGGTGTGACCAGCCAACCTCAACAAGGCGGATAGTGAGAATGATGAGAGCCACGATACCGAGACTCCACCATATCATGTCTCGAAACAGCATGTTTTGAGGCTGGTTTACGCCATCAAGGCCGTGGTCGTAGTTGGAAATGCTCATGGGAGTTGGTGATGCACCATGGGGAGTGGTAGCCTGAGCAGCCATACTGAAAGCAGTACTGGTGGACGGCTGGGAGCGCGGGGAGAACTGCTGGAGCGGAAGAACTGCAGCGAGTGACGTGTGATGGAACCAAAGAATAATATATGAATGCGTCTGGGGGAATGTAGTGACGAAAACGGCAAATATAAAAAAAATAAGGGAAAATGGCAGGCTAGTATGTAATGGTGAGCAGAGGGGAATCGCAAAAGGGCCGAATGAATAAATCTATAGGTCACGGAGACAACATATTGATCGTGCTAGCAGCGAAATGAACAGGGTGGTGGATTGAATTGGCCGTGAAAAAAGAAAATGAACAGCAAACGAGACACGCTGTGAACAACACGGTTGAACAGTGTGTATGCAGAGGTTTCTTTGTTGCTGGGAAAGAGCGGGTGTACCCGCTGAGGTCTCGTTGGCGTCTGGTTTACTTGATGTTAGTTAGCCATTGAGGAATGTTGTGAATAGAGAGTGACTTGGTGGTCTGTGCCTTACAAGAGTGAGAATAATGGCAATAATAGCAACAGAAAAGCAGTGAGGCAGAGGAGGGCACAATAGTGAGGCCGGACGTTCTAGACGATGTGCTGGTAAATGGTCGATGCCAAGGGATAGTTGACGCGGGAGCAACGCCGAACGGTATGGCGGAAAAGAGGGCGAGAGGGAGAGAGAAAGAGAGAGCGAGAGAGAGAGGTGATAGAAGAGAGGACTTCACTTCCTCTTCCCCTCTGGTCTCAGATGACTTGGGTCGAGCGTATTCTTGGGGTATAAAATTGGTGAGACAAAAATGATGGACCAAGGACTCGTGTAACGAGGGCCGGCTGAAGATGTTTGAGTAAATGGACGAGGAGAGATCGGAGCAGGCAAGACACAAGAGACGGATGAGGTAAATGAGACAAATGAGACAAATGAGACAAATACGATACGAAAGAAGGGACCAAATAACGAAAGCAGGTGAGGTGAGACTGACGAAGAAGAAACGGCGAGAGAAGCAAATGGCCAAGGAGAGAAATAGGAAGGGGCGATCGCCGAGATACTTTGTAAGCCACATGCACGCGCATAAGAAGACATACAGCGAGGGAAGGAACGGCCGACAGGAGCAGATCGAGATATAGAGCGTGACGGGCAGCTGTTCTTCGGCCAAGACGAGACAATGGCTCGTAAGGTCGACGAAAAAAACCAACTGACTGGGTCTGGGAGACGGCGAGCTTTCCGTGGACTGGCCCTTGCTTGTCTACGCTCTGCACGGAGTAGCTACTGCGTACCCCGATAGGCTGTGCACAGGGATACACCGCGGGCTCTCCCCACTTCCTGCCTCCAATCGAGGCTCTTCTGGCCTGTAGGTGCATTCCTTCCTGGCCCCTTCGTCACTCCCCAACGTCGACACGAGCTTAGTTGCGCTAAACGGTGTACATAGTGGTAAGCGGAAGGAGCCACCGGCCTTGGTGGTACCAAGGACCACGGCGAAACTTTGTAGGCACACATGTACCCGGGAATGTATCTTACGACGTAGACCGTTTAAGAGGGGCTGTTAGCCGGTCGCTTTAGCTAATGCGCCATCTCGTGTTGGTGTGTTTGAGAGGACAACGCAGGCAAAAACCTTTTTTCTGCCCTGCGCGATCTCCACCAGTAGATTGGCCGCTGTGCTGTACATAACGTACAGCGGGCCTATCTACCACTGAGGCCAATGGCCTGGTCCAGCGTAGGTTGTTTCTGATCGACGCTCCCGCCCGCTTTGGGGCCCGCTGATTGGCCGTGTGTTTCTGCAGCGTGGGTGGATTGAGGGGCCACTCCTTGCAGCCAAGTCGCCTCCAGCATCCCGACCGAGCTAGTGGATGCGCCATTTCAGGGGTGGACGTTTTTAGCGGCGGTCCCCTGATATCTCACAGCTCCAGGGGCCAGAAGGAAGGACAAGCGGCATCAGCGCACTCAACGCTAGAAATCATTGGCCACGCAGCTCTTGGCTGACAGCGCAACGACGATGCCCATCTTTGCTTCCGTCAAAGTCTTGCAAGATGGCTAGGAGGAACGGTGTCCGAGTCAGATACAGTAAAAGGGGTCGCAATCGTGCTTTTCTGAAAGCTCCCCTGACATCGTTCAGGGTCCAGAATCTCACTTTGCTATCTGTGGCATTCTCTCATTTATTTATGCCCCTGCTATGTAGCCCACCGTACTTTGTCGGATGCGGTGTAGAGATTGACCGTCTCTCTGCTCCGTACCTGACACACTCGCCCACTTCGGCGTCTACAGTACGGCGGAGTGGCCCGGTTCTGCTAGAGAATAGGAATATATACTCCGCACATCGTATGATATCCAAGACCAGAGGCTCTATCCACGGTTGGGCAACTACTCCGTAGACTGACTTAAATACCTATGTTGATGTGGAATGAGACATGGCCATGCTGGGTCTCCCAGCCTGATGCAGAAATCTAACGCCGTGGCGAAGAGGTGGCTGCTCATACAAGGAGTACAAAAAGTGGCTGTTCGCTTAAATTCCCATATGTGATAATTGACAATTCATATCGTGGTTCAAGACACACCGCCTCTCCCGTCGCGGATATTTGTTCCGCACGCAAGTACTTGTGCATGTCTAAACAGAAAAAAACAAAACAAAAAACGACGCGCACATTGCATGTCCAAGCCCATGTCCGTACATGAGCACTCGTAGACACATGAGATCATCATCTAGAACACACATGCGCATCTGGAATGCACATGTCTTTCACCCCCACACCAAAATCGGTTGAATTTGTGCCCGAAAACCGCGGCTCCCGGTGCAATCTTATTGGTCTTGTATTGTGTGTTCAGAGCAGGGCCACGGTGCCCTTATAGACCCGTTCTCTTGTTTAAGCTGGGCCGGTTATTAGCTGAACATATCCTATCTTTTCCCCTTCTTAAACTTGCCTTTTCTGGGAGGGAACAAACAAGGTAAAGCCACTCTATCCACTTACATGTCAAGGAACAGTTTCCACAGGATGGAGAACAAGATGCTCTGCAAGCCGTTGCAGAGAATGCGCGTGGTGAGGCCGCGTCCGAAAAGCCCGATGATGCCGTCCGCAACGATCACGAGCTTCGCAGCATCAACTGGAATGGGTGTTAGTAAGGGACGGACCGCTGATAGTGACGAACTGCTAAGACGGATGGACGTACGGTAGGACACCTTGGTATCATTGACTTGGCGGTACGTTTTGACGACCCTCAGCGAGTTGGAGACGGAGTCGGACACGACGGACGCCGCAAAACCGATGATGGCAAGGCGCAGCAGCCAGAGGGCGAGTGGGTGCTTGGCTGGTTCGGGAATGGCTTCGGACAAGAAGTTGTACTGAGACCCACGGGAATAGATGAGCATCGATCCATCGTGTAAGGAGTATTCATGATGCCGTAAACGAGACATGGACACCAGAAAAACCACAGAAGAAGATAAGACCATGACTCAACAGCCTACGATGCCTACCAACACACCCGAAAAGGAAGGAAAACCAAGGAAGCCAGGCAAAAGAAAATGAAAAAAACAAAACAAACCAAAACAGATCAGGGAACGATGGAGAAGGATACGATCCCAAGAGTCTTACCGTAGCAAACCAAGGATAGTGCCCGGCAAAGGTGGCTGCTGCGGTGGCAATGGCTCCCCACCACAGGCTGCCGATGCCATTGGTTTTGATTCTTTGGCGGAGAAGGGCTGTGCCTCGCTGGCCCTGGGCTTGCAAGGTAGTCTTGAGGGTGTCGATGGGGGTCAGGAGGATGCGGAAGGTGGCGGCACTTTGGAGGTTAGCCATCAGCAGCCAGCAACGCGGAGCCACCAGCAATGCCATGGCCTGGGGCTTATTCAGAGACATACCACAGCGAGGCAAACACCGTCTTTATGGGAGACGGGAGGTCTTTGAGGTAGGAGTTGGACTGGAGGAGAGCCAAGATGCCGGCATTGGCGGCGGTATCGCCAAAGCGAGAGATGGGGCCTATCGTGTGAGCAATGGGGACGAGTGGGATGACTAGGCCGACAAGAAAGAGCAGAGAGACAAGCGAAGGCAACCCGATAGTCCACAGAAGAAAAGGTTCCAAGCGGGCCAAAAATCCAAACACGGGGTACTAGGCACCTTGGAAAAGAGCCGCGCCGAGGCCGTCGTAGTATCGGCCGAAGCCCCCCTCGTGATAGAGAATTTGGGTGGCATCGGTGAAAGAGTGGCCGTAGCGATACTGGTAGTTCATGATGGTTCGCAGAGGCTAGGCGGTTAGACGGTGGTATTGCGGGAGAGCGGCCAGGCCGGAAGGCCAGAAGGCCAGAGGCTCCAAGGCGGGAGCAACGGAGGGGGAGAGCCAAGAAACGCACCATCAAAAGCAGCACCTGGAGCACCATGGCAGCAGCGCCACTGACACCGCTGCCGAGAGCCCGCTTGAGGGCGTCTTTCAGATCAAACTACATGCAGCAAAGGTTTCAGTCAGCTGATATCCTAAACACGCAGATGCGGTTGAAAGGGTCGCCGTAAGCCGCAGAGATAGGAGGACTCCGTAGACCCGCGATTGCAGCATCACGGCAAACGGAACAGCAGAGGCGCCAACGGCAGGAACATAGAGCAGCACATCACAACACAGCAGCCACAGCATCCAAGACGTACGTCGACATCACCGCCGGCATCGATCCAGCCCTTGACGAACACGGCGAGCACGGCGGCGGCGGCGAGCAGCCACAGCGCCCGCCACAGATACCAGCGCAGCGGTCTCCGGAGATCGGCGTCTTTCTGGCCGGCTTCTTCGTCAACGCCTTCTGGCTGCAGCAGGGGCGTTTCTTCGGTGGCGCGCTCCGTCGGCCGCGCAGATTCGGTGTCCGCCATTTTTGTTGCTGTGGGTGTCGCGGTCGGCGGCTTCGTGGCGGCGGATATCGGGGAGGTTGTTGTTCGCAGACGAAGCCATGGGGCTCTGTACATGGTGTAAGACGCCGTAGCGACTCCGTAACGAACTACTTACACTTGGATTTCTAAGCCCCTGCTAAATCCGCCGTCAACTCATGGGGGCACTTGATGGCGTGCGCAGCGGGAGCTGCACCTGTGGCTGCCTTGGATGCCGCTGTGCCACTGCTGCTACTGATAGTTTCTGTCGAAGCGCCCACGCTCACAAGCTCGTCGTACTGGCCTTGAGATTAAGAGTACGTCGTATCTGAAGCTCAATGGTAGTTGCTGCGTCTGTACTCCGTACAGAGAATGGGCAAATCGCAGGTTTCGCGGCAGAACCATTAGCCACATTGCATTCTGTGGCGCATGCCGCCTACAGCCCGTCCTATGCGCATCATGCACGCCATAACGGCATAGACATGACCTGTCTGGCTGATCTTCTGATGGATGGATGCCCTCAATTTTGTGAGGCAGTTAACGCCGTAGCTTGTATCGTACATGCTACGGGCTAATTGTGGCAACTGCAGAGTGCAGAGTACGAACTGGGTATGATGCCTCAGGCATCAATAACAGCCCAATCGGCTGTCAGCGCAATACCCACTGCCGCTAGGCCCAGTTAGGGAGCACCAAAAAATCGGCTCAGTCGCGGGAATTTCCCGCCTGCACGATCGTAGGTGCATTTGCGCTACGCGACGATTTTGGGACGCAAGCTCGACGATACTGTGAATTTTCTCCTGGCAGAGCGAGCGAGCACATAGCCACGTTACCAGACTGCAGACACTGGGCCACGCCATTCGTTCCCGCCGCCCCCTGTGCCAGCATTTTCTTCGCCAATTGGGTCTGTTGTCCATCGTTTTGCCCGGCTGTTTGTGTCTTCTTCTTTTCCCTTTGTCACGCCTTTCGGCCGAACCCGACGACATCATCGAGCATTTCTTACGAGCTCCGTCGCCCAGCTCGTCCGGCTCATCCACGCAACCGCGTGCCCACCCGTCTTACCGCTTGATCCTCCGCTCTCACCACTCTCGCCTCTCTCTCTCTCTCTCTCTGTTCAAAATGGGCTCCAGCGCATCCAAGCCAGCAGCTCCGCACGTGTGGAAGGGGTATGTCATGCCATCCGCCCCCAACAGCTGCTTTTCCTCCTGGCTGCCCTCGTGACGACATCGAAGCTAACCTGGCACAGCTCTGCCCCTCCCACTGTCTCCCAAGACATGCTCGACCAGCTGCAGTCAAGTGCAGAGGTACGTCTCTCACGTGTTGTGCGCTATGTCTCGATGTCGATCTCGATTTCGATGCGCGATGTGCTGCCCGATTCACGACCCCCCTCCTCTTCCACCTGTTTCTTCAGCCGCTAACCTACAGACCGACACCACCCGTGCCCAGACCCTCGAGCTCCACGTCCAGGCCCGCGTCGCCGAAGAACTCCGGCGCCTGCAGGCCGAGCAGCTCTCGAAGCTGCAGCAGGCCGAAAAGGTCGTGGCCGACGCCGCAGCTTCCGCCACGGCCGCTGACGACACCGCCCTGTCCTCGGCCGCCGTGGCCAAGGACATTGCCGGACTGCGCGCACGGCTCGAGGCTCGCCAGCGGGAGGTTAGCCGGCCGCTGCCGGAGCCGGTGGAAAAGGCGCGCAGTGAGGTGGTGCGGTGTCTGCGGGACAACGACCGGCGGCCGCTGGACTGCTGGCGGGAGGTCGCGGCCTTCAAGGAGGAGGTCCGCAAGCTGGAGGCCACCTGGGTCGACAAGGTGGTGTCCTAGGGGCTGGGGAGGACGCGGGAGAAGGTGGAGGAAGGGAAAGGCAGAAAGGAGGAAAGGGGAATAGAGGAAAACAGGGGTTTCGTGTAATATTACGGAGATGGGGACGGCCCAACGGATACGCCAGACAGCATTTTACACATGATTTATTTTGTTCTATTATACAAGACATTAGATTGGACGGCCATGCCCCAGCACCGGGCCACGCCGAGCTTGATACAACGCCGTGATCGATATTTGGGTACTCTGCTCGGCCCCTGGTCACGCCTCAACATCGAGAGCCGTCTCCAGCTCTTCGGCTACCTCGGCTGGCTGTGTCTTCTTCAGAGCCGCCTGCCGCTGCAGCCCCTCGGCTTTCTTGCGTGCTCTTCGCGCCTCTGCGTCTTCCCAGAGGCCGGGCGTTCCATCGCTGTTGGCCGCTGGCCGTTGCCTTGGCCGTGGTGTCGCCGACTCCGCTACAGCAGACACCAAAGCTGTTCGAAACCGCTCTGTCCGCACGCGGTTCTCGGCAAACCGCCGGTTGGCCACCCTGACCAGCTGAGCCAGGGCCCGACGCGTCACTGTGCAGCGAGCCTGTGGCCTTTGTGTGCCGTCTTTGCTGTTCGTTGCCGTCTCATCTCTGCTCGCGACCCCGATCACCGAGGCCAGCCCAAGACCCATGGTCCGCACGGCCACCATCGGCATCGCCCCGTCGCCGTCTTTGCTTCCCTGATGCTGCGTGGGCGGTGCCCAGATGCTGACGGCACCGCTTTCTCGGAAGCCGGCTGCTACCGCACATCGGAGCACCAGTTGGGCATGAGCCAGTGACGCCGTGAGCACATGGAGGATCTATTGGATCTTGTGTTAGCCGCCACTTCGTTTTCCCGGCCACGGGCGCCACGTACCATGGGCTCGAACTTGAAGTGGACGAGCCGCGGGTCCTCTTCGTCCAAGAAGCAGTCTTCTTCTATGCCGTCCTCAGGCATCGCCAAGCCAAACTGGCTGGCCCAGTCTGTCTCTGCGCTCGCATTGTCGCTGCTGAGCGGATCATGCGACACGAAGAGCCATGTGCCGCCGCCTCCCTTGCCGCCCGCAGATGCAGCTGTGGTGGCCGGTGCAGCAGCTGAAGAAGATGCCACTGTGGCTGCTCGTTCCGCATCTTCTTCCTCACCTCCGCCACGCCGGCCTTCGAGAAAAACGGCGACCCGGCCGGCACAGCTGCTCGTCGACACGAGGCCGTCGATGCGGTTGATCTCCTCGAGCAGCGGCTGCACACCGACATCTACGCTGCCCTTGGGTGACGCGTCGGTGTACTCATCGGATGGGCGTGCAAGCTGTGCGAGAATGGCTGCCTTTTTGGCCGCAAACCGAGCCGAGCAGGCGGGCAGTGAAGCCATTTTGGCAGGAGAACGTAGCTGCTCTCCCCCAACAAAAAAAAAAAAAGTGTCCCGCTAGGACAGACACCGACAATAGCACAAACACTCAACGCTCATATCCCTATCATAGAATGACAGACAAAAAGGACTCTGGAAAACCTGGTATTTCTGGAAATGCGTTTTGAATATTTTGAATTTGGAAAGGCATTTTCAGGTGCCTGCACCACAATTCTGATGTCACAGTCACGTGCATTCCCAAGCCTCAGGCCTAGCACCCGACATAAAGCAGCACAACCAGCCAATACACATATGTAGCTACCATCGCCAACACCCTGCATTACGCAAAACATTTATGACTTGCTCTACATTTTCCACGGAATAGATCCGCAGTAGGCCCCATTATCACATGAAAACTGCACTGTGACGTGTTACATTCAGATGTTTTTATGCCTTCCGGTACTATCCTATTTTCTCTACATGACATTGATTCATTCCTCGCAAAAGCGGGTATGTTACATGATCGTTCGCGTGTTCGCCCTTCTATCAAATCCGGAGGGGCTGTCCAGGGGATTAAAATGACACTGGGGGATGGGGGGTGGGGGGGAGGGGTCTAGATGTTATGACATTGGTGAGGGTTTTGGGGGAGGGGGAGGGGGAAGGGGAGAGTGATGAAGTATGGGACGGTCAAAATGTAAGGGGGGATGGGGATATTGTTGATGGGGATTGGGGGTCAAGGGTCGGGGACGTGACGTTAAGTGACAAAGGGGAAATAATAAAGGATTGGGAGGGGGCTGCCAACAAAACCATGTACGGAAGGAAAAGAGGCATTACATGTGGGGGAATCACAGTGTTAAGGTAAGAAGGGTGGGAGGTTATGATAGGATAGGGGGGTATATGGGAAGGAAAGGAAGGTGTAAGGGTAACTGATATCAAACACTCCAAAAATGGCCCAGATAATAACAACAAGCCAGGCAATTAATGTGGACAACTCTCCTTGTTGGACACACGGGAGCCTCGTCGTCGAGACTGCCTGCCAAGACAAGACATAGGCTCGGCGCCAGGCGTCGCTCATGCTTGGATGACGCCGGTGCTGCCGCCGATCTGGCGCTTGACAAGCTCGCGAGCCCAGCGCGCGGTCTCGATCGTCCGCTGGGAGTATTCGCGGTTGGTGCGCGTCTCCTTGATCAAACGCAGCACCCAGTCCTGGCGAAGGGCCTCGGCAAGCTGACCGTTGGGATAGGCCTCGGCAAGATCGCTGTAGATGTTAGTGCGAGCGCAAGAGGTGTAAGAGGACAAAAGGAACACAAAAACATACCCGATAACGCCCATCGTGGACCGCATTAGGGCCTCGCTGCGGTTGGCATCGGTCGAGATGTCGTTGAGTAGCTGCAGAATAATCTGCACATGCGGTTGCAGGGCGTCGGCTAGATTGTTAGTACGGCCTTTGAAATCGAGTTTGCACATGAGAACGACTTACCCTTGTTGCTAGGAATCATGGCGCCGATAATGCCGCTCCACGCATCCATGATGCCCTCCCGCAATGAGACGTTGTAGTCGAACATCTCATAGGAGCCGTCGTTGCGGCTGGAGGCAATGGTGGCCTGCTCGAGGACACGGGCGACAGCGGGCAGATAGGTCTCGAAGGGCACACCGCCAATAGCGCCAGCAATGTCGCCGAAGCACTGCAGGATGGCAGGCCGGCACTGGTTGGGGAGGGTCGGGCTCTGTTCAGGTTAGACGGAGACAAGAACGGCAAGGACAGGAAAGACAAAGACAATGGTACACACCTGCAGGTTGGCGCCCAGAATGTTCATGAAGCTGTCGCAGTACGGCTGGCTGCGCTCGCCCATAGAGCGGGTAATGTCGCTGATGAGGCCAATGGACATAGAGATGAGGCCGGGGTCTTCCTGGTTCTGGAGCGCCGTGTACAGGTGGGGAGCGAACTCGTCCATGTACTTGGCAAACTCAGCCTCCACCGAGTTGGCCAGGCTGCTAACGACAGCAAAGACAGCCTCGGACACAGGCGAGTTGGTGCCTAGAACAGAGAGGATCTGTAGCAGAGCTAGCATGATACGGTCGCCTAGCGGCGCAATCTCCTTGCCAGCGCGGTTGATAATGGCCTGCAGCACGGTGCATAGGCTGGTGATGCGGTCCTCGACGTTGACGCCCTGGCTGTGCAGCTCAATGGTATTCTGTAGACGCTGCAGGATGACCTCGGACAGCGAGCCAATATCGGCCAGGCTGCCCTGCGCGGCGTTGGTGACAAATGTGCTGAGAACCTCGTAGGACGCGGTGCGGACGGTGGCCTCGGTGCCCGTTTCGGGATCCGTGACTGTCAGCAGCTTGCGCACAATGTCGTGGAAGAAGGGCGTTAGCGCGTTCTCCGGGGCATCGACGTCGCCGGCAAAGCGCTCCGCCAGGTTCATCAGCGCCCAGCAGCAGGATGCAGCCATGCGAGGGGTGTCGAGGCCCGTCGCGAGAGCCGTGATCAGGTCCTTCATGTGCGTGGTCGGGTCAATGGCACGAGAGCAGTTCTCGGTGATGCGGCCGAGTGTGAAAGCAGTGGAATCGCGGACGTGGACGGAGGGGTCCTCCATCATCTTGATCAGCACACCCAGACCCGACTGCACTAATGGCTCTAGGATCTTCTCGTCGGGACCCTCCATGATGGCGCCGAAGGCAGAGACGGCGGCGTCGCGGAAGTGCCAGTCGTCGTTGGCCAGGTTGGACTCGACAAACTGGATGACGATGGGGGTGATGGTGGGGCCGACAGCCTGGGCATACAGGGTGAGACACTGGTATGCGGCGCGGGAGATGTTGTATTCGTCGTCGGTGGCGTACTCGTCCTGCTTTGTCAGGAGAGCTAGGAGAACGGGCACGACTTCATTGGTGGCGACACGTGCAAAGTTGTAGAACGGCCGGAGCTGATCCTGGTCGTCGCTCTGTCGAGAAGAGATGTTAGCAGATGCAGAGACGACGCGGGCAGTGCATCCATGTGAGAGAGGCAGGCTGGGTCCACCAGGGAACAAACTTACAGGCCCGATTTGTGCGTTGTCGTCCTCAATGGCAATCTCCTCCTCGCAGACGGTGCTCCAGAACTCGACGGCCAGCTTGGCGACGTCCTCGTCTTCGTCCTTCATGCCCAATATTGTGAGGCCGAAGAGAGCCTTCTCCATGTAGTAGCGCATCTGGTCGTAGTAGAGGCCCATGATGCGGTTGAGACAGCCAAAGGCGCCCTGCTTGATGCGGCTGTCGTCGGCCTGGGTGGCCTCGCAGACGACCTGCATGATGTAGTTGCGCTCGCCCTCGTGCTCAAAGTTCTTGCCGATAAACTCGAGCGAGTCGCTGAGCGCGGTGATGGCGGCCGAGCGCACATCGCTGCTGGTCTCCTCCTTGCGGGCACCCTGGACGACCGCCGTCAGAATGTCGTTGGAGAAGCCGATGAGGCTGGTGCGCAGCTCGGGATCCTGGTTTTCACAGATGAAGCCGATGGCCGTCAGCGACGCCTGCTTGAGGTGCGGGGAGCCGCCGGACACGTTGTGGACGAGCGCCTGCATCAGGTTGGGCTGGGCGTCGGGCTTCAGGCCGGCCTGGACAGCCTGAGGCAGCTCGATGGCGGCAATGGAGGAGGCGACTTGGGCTGCGGCGGCGCGGGCTTGGGACACGTTGGAGCCTAGGGTCTGCAGGGTGAGGTGCTTGATGTTCATCTTGGTGTCATCGTCGGTTTGCTGTAGCCACTTCGCGTGCAGCTCGGCCTGGCGGGTGGGATCACGGCCGGTGAAGGCATTTTTGAGGGCGATACCGGCGGCAGCGCGAATGCCACTTTCTGCGTGTTCGTTTGCGAGTTCTTGGACAAGAGTAGCGAGGTAGAGGGACTAAGACGCGTTAGATGTGCCGTAGACGTGAGAAGGAAAGACAACAGCGAGGGGGGGCATACAAAGTTGTTCTCCGCAGCCTCCTTGAGTTGCTGCTCGGCTCGCTGACGCGTCTCATTCACTAGATATTGGGTTAGCTTATGCGGGAAGCAGGATACAGGATGCACGATGCACGAAGCATGAAGCATGAAGACGAAAAGAGAGCGCAAAACACGGTAGCTGCAGCTCGTGACGCAGAGGACAGATAGCACAATGCAGATGCAGCCGTGGTGGCTGCCCATTTATGCATCGGAAAGCAGGGGCGGGAGCTCGCGTGAAGCGGCCGAAAGCCATCACAAGGCCATGGCGCAGACGAGAAAAAAACGAGAAAAACGAGACAAACGGAGGAAAGACACGAAGCACAAAGTACACACCTGCAGACAGCGAGTCGCGCAGGACGCTCGCAATTGCTGTGTTTCCCTCCTCCATTTTGACGTGATGGCTCCTTCGAGTGGTCCGCCTGGATGTGTTGCTGACGAGGAAGACAGCAAAAAAACGGCGAGGGCGGGTTTTGGGTGAGGTCCTTCGTTAAGGGAGTCACGGCTGAACGAAGGGCGGCAGCGAAATGGCAAAAAAGAGGGGAGAAAAGGAGTGCGTGTGTGGAAAGGTAGCACACAGAGAGAAGCAGAGGAAAACAACGAGAAATACAGAAAGAGACGTTCAGCGCCGGGGCCTGGCAGTGAGAAAAGCAGGGGAGAAAGAAGTGAGAAGAAGGACAGGTCTAGACAGCCAAGGGAAAAAAAGGGAGAGGGGACCGGAAAGGAGGTGAAAGGTGGTGGTGATTGCCCCCCCCCGGACTTTTGGTGTCAAAACGCCTGGCCCAGCAAGAGAGTGGGTATGTGAAATAATGGTAATACTAATTAGACAGAGGAAAAAAAAATACAGAAAATAGAGGAAAAAAACAAAACAGGCAAGACAGCTACTACTAGTCGTACAGTGGGTAGCCGGAAAGACGTGAAGTGGGAAGAGGGAAACGCACGAGGTAGCAGGAAGAGGCAAAAGGAGCAGGAAGTTACCGTTCTACGAGTCGAGGCCTGGATGCAGAGAGCGGCTGTGCCAGGAAAGTGCAAAGTGTCAAGCACAGTCATACATGCGATACGTGATATGTGCGCTGCAGTTACAGCGTGGAAGCGTCGATCGCTCTCGCCTTGGGAGCATACAGGTGGCCTATGTACATACAAGTAGCCTGGAAAGGAGAGGGGCTCTGCGGGTCGTGGCTGCCTGTTGGCCAACAGAAACCGCTGCGCTGTGGTTGGCCTGCAAAACTACTCGCAGTCGTCCTGTAGTAAGTCGTATAGCTGCTAGGCGGCGCTACTAGCGGTTGCCACAGCCGCAGAAAACCGACTGCAAAAACGGAACACTACAAAAAACAGCTCGACGCGTTGGCCGCCAATCGCAGCGGATGCCTCCCACGACGCCGGCCGGTTGACAGCTCGATTTCCAGGCTTCTAGGCTTTCTGGGTTTTCTAGGCTCCTCTGCAGCGGCCCTGCACGGCACGAAGCCTTGCTCGATGCTACGGCCGGGCGGCCAGGCGGCCGAGCAGAGGGCGTAGCGTGGCGGTTTTTGGCTGCTTTGTTTTGTTTTGTTTTGTTGTGCTATGGTGGGGTTTGCTGCGGGGCGATGACTCCTCCGCACTGTGTATCTGCGCTGTGGCTTTGCTTACGTGCACTGTGCTGGGGGGAATGCCTTATCGCTATCACCACCTATCATATCGCTCACTGCGTCCATGACGACGTATCGTCGGTTTCAATGAACACTTTCCCATGGCCTCATGCTCCTAGCTAAACTATACGGCAGATATGCCAGATATGCAGAATATGCGATATGCGAGATATGAGCAAACTTTTGGTGACCGGGTCCTTGACCCTTCATGCAATATGTAGACGTGCCTCCTGAGTGGGATGCAGAGCTTTTGTCCTCGTCCGTCCTGGTCCTTTTCCTCGTCCTTTTGGGGTTTGTTTCTTATCGTCTTTTTTTCTTTTTTGTATTTTCTCCCTTCACGCCCTACACCTCGTCGGCCCGGGCCTCGAGAACCTGGATCAGGTCCGGCTTGGCCGCCTGGGCGTCGTCTAGGGTCAGCTCCTTGCTGACGGGGCGCTGGGCGACCGGCTTGCTGACCTGCGGCGTGCCGGGCTGGCTGCTGAGAAACTGTGGGTGTTAGTGGAGGCAGTAGACAGCGGAAACAGCAAAGAGAAGAGCAGCAGAACAGCAGAACAGCAGAACGGGAAATCTACTCACATTGCTGGCCGCACTCAACATCGCGTGCAGCGAGCTCGTCAGCACATCGGCGTGCAGACCGACGCCCCAGACCTTTTGGTTATTGGCAGCGGTGCACTCGATGTAGGTGGCGGCACGGACGTCGCGGCCGCGGCCGACGGCGTGCTCCTTGTAGTCGTTGACCTCGAGGTCGACGCCGACGACGGGCCGCAGAGCAGCGGCGAGGCTGGAGATGGGACCGTTGCCGCGGCCGGTGAGCTTCTGCTCGGTCCCGTTGACGCGCAGGACGCCGTCAAAGACGCGCTTCATGTTGCCGGTGTCCTGGGTGTGGCCAGGAGCCGGGGGAGCCGGGCTGGACGAGCGGTCAGGCAGGATGCTGTAGTCGATGAGGCCGAAGCGGGGGTTCTCGCGCAGAAAGTAGGTGCGCTCAAACAGCTCGGTGATCTCGACGGGCAGCAGCTCGCGGCCCAGCTGCTCGGCCATGCGCTGGACGGTGCGGCTGAAGTCGACCTGCAGGCCGCGCGGCAGGTCGAGGTACAGGTACTGCTGGATGATCCAGGCGGCGCCGCCCTTGCCGCTCTGCGAGTTGACGCGGATCACCGCCTGGTAGTCGCGGCCAATGTCCTGCGGGTCCAGCGGTAGATACGGCACCTGCCAGCGGTCGGTGGCGTCGAGCCCCTCGTCCTGGCGCCGCTTGAAGCCCTTCTTGATGGCGTCCTGGTGCGAGCCGCTGAACGCACACACGACCAGCGAGCCGCCATACGGCGCCCGCGGATGCACCGGGATCTTGTTGCAGACCTCGACGATGCCGATGACGCGGTTGAGGTCGGAAAAGTCAATGTTGGGCGCCACGCCCTGCGTGTACAGGTTCAGGCCCAGCGTCACCAGGTCCACGTTGCCCGTGCGCTCGCCGTTGCCAAACAGACAGCCCTCGACGCGGTCCGCGCCGGCCATTTGCGCCAGCTCAGCCGCCGCCACGGCACAGCCCCGGTCGTTGTGCGGGTGCAGCGACACGCAGATGGTCTCGCGCTGGGAGATGTGGCGGCAAAAGTACTCGATCTGGTCGGCATACACGTTCGGCGTCGCCATCTCGACCGTCGCCGGCAGATTGAAGATGATGGGCTGCTCGACCGTCGGCTCCCAGGCGGCCTTGACGGCCTCGCAGATCTCGACGGAAAAGTCCAAGCGGGTGTCAGAAAAGGTCTCCGGGCTGAACTCAAACGCCCATTCGGTCGCCCGCACCTCCGGATCCGGGCTGTCCTTGGTCAGCGAGCGCACCAGGCGAGCGCAGCGCGCGGCCAGCTCGACCGACTCCTCCTCGCTGAAGTTGAAGATGACCTGGCGGAAGCACTCGCTCGTGGCCAGGTAGATGTGCACAATGGCCTTCTTGGCGCCGCGCACCGACTCCACGGTGCGCCGGATCAGGTCCTCGCGGCACGGCGACAGCACCTGCAGGTAGACGTCGTCGGGGACGGCTCCGGGCGTCTCGATCAGCTTCCGCGTAAAGTCAAAGTCCGTCTGCGATGCCGACGGGAAGGACACCTCGATCTCTTTGTAGCCGAGCTCGCACAGCATCTTGAAGTACTGCCATTTTTCGTCGCCATTCTATGTTGTTAGCCTCCCTTTCAATCTCTCTGTGTGTGTGTCTCCCGTGTCTCTGTCCACCCAACGCACCATTGGGTCTACCAAGCTCTGGTTGCCGTCACGCAGATCCGTCGACAGCCACCGCGGCGCCTTGGTGATAGTCTTGGACGGCCATTGCCGGTCGGGCAGCTGGATTGGCGGGAACGCCTTGTATTTCTGGGAGGGGTCCTGGAGCCTGTGAGAGCGTCAGTCACGAGGAGCAGAGGCGAATCAAAGAGTAGGAAGCTAAAAGCTGGAATCCGAAAGCAGAGAGCAGGAAGAAAGCACTTACATCGGCATTGTGCAGAATAATGCTCTGGTGGATTGGGCCGCAAAGAGGCGTTACTGGGAACGACAAGACAGAGGAAGGACGGAACGGTGCAGAGAACACAGCTGGCACAGGGAACAGCTGGCGTGAACTCAAGAACAGAGAATAAATTAGAAAACGATTGAGAATAGACGACAGAGAACGAACCAGTAGAGAGCACAGTGGGGAGACCCCAGATTTGAAGCAAGCGCAAACTCTGAGTCACGGCTGGCAGGGGACGGAAAACTAACGGGGCTCGATCACAGCGAGTTTTCCGGTCTCCTAACGGAGGTGCTAAATTTTTGCGGCCGGCTTATTGTATCATTGTTTGATTTATTGGTTTATTTTTGCTTAAATTTTTTAGTGGCCTTTTTCTGGTTTTATTTTCCATTTTTTTATTTGCTTTGGCTTCGTCTTGCTCGCTGAACTACCTATTTGCCATCGCTCTTGATCCGACGCAAACCGCTGAGGAAGTTGCCGCGGGGCAGCGCCTTATTCTTGACAATGAGGGGCCGCTACACGTAGCCGCTATACCGAAAGTGCACTAGCTCTTCAACAGGCCAGCAGAACGGTGCCCGATTGGGTGTTTGCAACTACTTCCTCGCAACCACTTCGGGGAACCGTGGCCGACTAGAATAATGATGAATAAAATAATGGCTAGCTATGAGTGCTATTTCAAAGAATAGCATTTCCCTGTGAAATTCTAGGGCATATACGTAAAGAAGAAAATCAAATAAGAAACGAAATAGGAGAGTGGGAATATGAAGAATGGAACGAATCAAACGAGACAAAAGACGACAAAGAGAAAGAAAAACTTGAGCCTAAAGAAGGAAAAGAATAAAAAGAAAAACCATAAAAGACACACCAGATCGACATACTTTGCTGCTCATCTGACCTTCCTCCGAGTCTTCCCTGCAACCTCACGTACGCTCCACCATCCATCAAAGCAGGGTTACCCTTGTCCCCAGGCACGTTTCAATATCCTCTACTAGGTATTCCATAGGCGTTGCATACGTCACATCACGTCCCCCGCTGTGACTACCTCTAGTAATCATGGCGACGAAGCGGCCCTGTGTGTCGAAGACTATGGAACCTGATTCGCCTTTGGCGGAGAAAGGGACCTTCTTCCGCCCGTCATATCCGTACATTGCAAGCTCTCGGGTGTGATAGGTATTGCCATCGCCGAACGGGTCGCGGATGACAGACGGGATCTCAGTGCAATAGCCCCATGTGAGACCCGTCACCGATCCGCGCTTCCCCAGGAGCAGGGATTCTTCGTCCTTTCCGTTCCTTGTGACGGGGTTTCTGATCTCGGAGATGGGCACAATGCCGGACAAACTCAAAAAGTGGGTTGTGAAGTCGAATTGGAACCCGTTGAACGGGTTGTTGTAGAATCGAGAGAGCTCTTGCGGCCTCATCATTCGGTCGGAGCGCAGGTCGACAATGTTTCCAGGAAAAGGGGCGTCAGGTGCTTTCTGGAAGCGGGAGCGGTCTAGCTCGAGAACACACCAGTCTCGAAACCAACCGGCAGCGGAAACACCCAGTGAGGGCGAAACAAGTGCTGTTCCTATCGCCCGGGTGCCAGCAGGGAGGAATGCGGCGAGCCGAGCCCTGAAACGGTCCAGTTCGGCGTTCATGGTCTCGCTCACCTGCGCAAACTGGGGATTCAGCCGTGCGGTATCCTCGTACTGCGTCTTCTTGTGCGCAATCTCGCCGAATGTGTCCTCGACAGCCGCCGTGGACGGGAGAAGCACCTTAATGACCGGGGTGCCCGCTGAGCCACTGAAGAACATTTCCTCCATGGGCTGCGCCTGGGGAGGCAGCGCCACATGGCGGCATGTTAGCCCCAAAAGACGGGTTTTGCCCGAACCGACACCGCTGGACCACATATAGCAGCCCAGTGTTCCCTGTAGGCTGTCATGGGCATGGGGAGAGATCGGCTGCCCGATCGCAGTTGTGAAGGGTTGAGCTAGGATGTGGCTGCTGGAGATCGTAGGGGGGGCGGGGGAGAAGAGGGGAGCGGGAAGGCTAGCATGAGGCACCATTTCGCAATAGCGGACCTGGCAGTGAACATCGATCAAGGCTGCCTCGTCCAGCACAAGACGGCATCCGACGAGGGCCTTGTCAATGTCAAGCCAGAGCAGAGCCTCTTGGTTCACACCGACCCATACAATGACGGGCTTTTCCCAGATTGGTGCCTCCGGATCGCCTGCACGGCACACATCGATGGTGGACCACGGCAGGTGACTGATGGACATCAGTATCTGTGGCAAAATTGCCTCCCACCGGTGTCGGATCGGGTGGCGCCCGATCACCGACATGGTGGCTTTGGGGAGCTGGTTGAAGTTAAGATGGGGCCGTAGGGTGCTGCCGAGTGGTTGGGTGGTCACAACGTGGTCGCTTGGTACCGCGGCTCCCTCTTTCCAGTTCGGAGGCAAAAAGGAGTATCGCGCTGACCGGGGCCCAGGAAACCCATTCCCAGAGCTCGTCGAAGATGACCCGGAGATCTCCGTGACATCGCGGTTATGGTGCTTCTTGGCTGACGGCCTTTCCATCTATGCGTGAAGATATTGGTGGCTAAAAGCTGCTGTACTTGGTGGGACAGTCGGCGAAGATCGACAAAGTGAGAGCGAGAAGAATGAGGGAAACAGACGATGAACTTATACTGAGAAGATAGAACGGCACCGATAAAGAGGGAGGGAAAAAAGAAAGAATGCGTGGTTGTCGTGTCCGGAGAAGTAGCGCACGTATGTGAGGTTGTCGGTGAGAAACAGATGAAATATTACAGGAGAGCTGGGTTTAGGAAATATTGGGGCTGGAAAACGCAGTAGTAGTGCTTGGTGAGCTGTGCAACAAGTCGAATTCATTGACAAAAAAGCACGTGAGTGGACAGTGTATTTGACGCGAGCTATTAGGATTCGAGATCTCGTGGCTCCCTTCAACCACGTTAGGGCAGCCTACTGTCTATGAGCATGTGATTGTACGGCAGAAGAGACAGCAAAAGGCAGCAAAGGCAGTAGAGACAGCGAGTACAGAAAACACGTCAGAGACAGAAAAAAAAGAAAGATAGAAAGACAGAAAGACTCGACTTGACATGATTAGAATTCGTTCAAGAAAAAATGAATTGCCTATTCGGGCATGTAGGCAGGTACACAGGTATGACTAATCCTTTTTGAACTGGGCCTTCCATTACGGGCACCTTACAGCCTGCAATGGCCTGTAATCGTTCTCGTTACAGTACAGTGGAGCAACACCAAATGTACGTTTACTGCGTCAGAATGATTCATCTGCGCTAGGCCCAAATCAGAAATCATGGCAGCCACCCTGACTTACAAAAGAGGCTCGACGACGCGGAATAGCTGTCGTCCGCAGCCATCACGCACAATACCACCACATTCTCTCTTGCAGCCCATACAAACATGCCAGGAGACACGATAGACACAGGCACCAGAGACGGTAGCATCGGCGTCGGCGTCCCGGCAGCCTCTTCTGGCAACCACCTCGCCAGTGACCCCCCAAATGAGACCCCCCTAGACAGCGACAGCAACAGCAACAGCAACAGCAACAGCAACATCAGCAACATGCGGACGTGGCGCTTCTGGGCCATCATCGGCTCCCTCAGCCTAACGGGTCTCATGTCCGCCATCGAGGGCACCATCATCACCAGCGCGCTGCCGACGATTGCGGCGTCCCTCGGCGGCCCCGACGGCACGGCGGGCACGGCGTATTTATGGGTGCCCAACGCGTTTTTGCTCGCCCAGGTGGCCGTGCTGCCGCTCTACGGACAGGCCAGCGACATCTTTGGCCGCCGCAGCCTGCTGCTGATGTCGGTGGCGCTGTTCACGCTCGGCAGCGGGCTCAGCGGGGGGGCGACGTCGATGGGGATGTTGGTGGGCGCACGAGCCGTCCAGGGCCTAGGCGGCGGCGGCATCAACCTGCTGATCGAGACGATTCTGACGGACATTGTGCCGCTGCGGCAGCGTGGCAAGTACATGGCGATTGTGGGCATTGGGGCCACGGTCGGGGCCACGCTGGGGCCGTTTCTGGGGGGCTTGATTGCGAGCCACGACTGGCGATGGTGTTTCTACCTGAATGTGCCGGTGGGTGGTGGTGAGTCTATTTCCTTCTTTTTGGGTTCGGCTTTGATTTTCGGTATTTGGTTCTGGCTTCGTTGTGTTTGGTTCTCTTGGTGTCCCTGCTTGCTGTTCATTTCTTCTCGCTGACCCCCAGCCTCCTTCATCGCCCTCTTCTTCTTCCTCCGCGTCAACTACCAGCGTGACCAGTCCTGGTCCCAGCGTCTCCGCCGCGTTGACATTTCCGGCAATGCCATTTTCATCGGCGCTATTGTCGCCGTTCTGCTCGCGCTCACTTGGGGCGGCGCCATCTACACCTGGCAGTCCGTGCGCGTTCTTCTCCCCTTGATTCTCGGCCTCCTCGGCATTGGCCTCTTCACGGCTTTCGAGTGGACAGCCCGCCTTTGCCCCGAGCCCTCCTTCCCCCGTCAGATCGTCAGCAATCGCACGTCGGCGGCTGCTCTCGGCCTCACATTTCTCCATGCCGTCGTCACCTACTGGGTCTATTATTTCCTGCCCGTCTACTTCCAGGCTGTTCTTGGATGTTCTCCCCTGCGCTCCGGTGTCAACTCGCTGCCCACCTTTGCCGGCGGTCTTGCCTTTGCCATTGGCGGCGGCGTCCTGCTCTCACATCTTGGCCGCTACAAGCTGCTGCATCTTGTCAGCTTTGTCGCCATCGCCGTGTCGTTTGGGCTGTTTGCTCTGCTGAATTCTCACTCGAGCACCGCAGCCTGGGTTTGCTACCAGCTTTTGAGTGCTATCGGCAGCGGCGGTGTCGGCGGATTGCTGCTTCCAGCTGTCCAGGCACCTCTCGACGAGCGTCTGGTCGGAACAGCTACTGGTGTCTGGAGTTTTGCGCGCTACTTTGGATGCATTTGGGGCGTCACCATCCCTGGTGCTATTTTCAACAATATCTGTGCCCGCCTGACGCGCAGCCGCGTTGAGCCCGTTGATTCCGTCTTGGCTGCCGCTCTTTCTGGCGACCGAGCCTACCAGCACGCCACATCCATGTTCCTCGACAGCATCGAGGACCCAGCGAAGCGTGACCTGGTTGTTGGCATTTTTACCGAGGCGCTGCGCACATCCTGGCTTGTGGGTCTTGCTTTTGCTGGCCTCGGTGTTCTTGTTGTTTTTATCGAGAAGGAGATCAATATGCGCGAGGAGCTCAACACCGAGTTTGGCATCGAGAAGATCGAGAAGGACATCAAGGCCCTGCCCGTTGGGGCCACTGAGCTCGGCGTCATTCAAACCATCAAGCCAGAGGATGTCGTACAGAAGAGGGAGTAAGGGATGCGCATTTTCGGTAACTAAAAAGTGGTATGTGTACTTTGGTTATATCCAAGAACATGAATATATGCTATGATAGATATGGAGGCGTTAAAAATAGAGTTCTTCATCCGTCTACACTACACTCCCTTGGCGCTTGTAAATAGACACATGCGAATTTGAGAGCCCATTCTGCGGCGGGTTTGGGTGGCCGGCGACCATTTCAACAGGCACCTGTCTGTACCGCTTGACTAGATCGCGTATATCGTCCATCATTCTGTGAAAGGTCTAGTTGGCGGCTTGTAGGTACGTGTGGGTGGGAAAAGACGTACTGTTCTCTCAGCGTATGATTGTCGAAAAGAGCGCGGACACATGGGTATTGAAGCGCCTGTAAGTTAGCCTTGGGCAGATTCTGCCGTAGACGAGATGCGTCGCTGTGGCATGGGACTTACAGCTTGTAGAGATCGAGGCGGCCCTCGTAGTCCTCCTCGGGGTGGGAGATTTTGGCGTGTTTGTGGTATTCCCATAAATACTCTGGCCCAAAGCGGTTGCGAAATGGACGCCATTGTCCGAATTCGTCTGTGTCGGTGTGAGTAGAGAGAGATATAGAGAGGGATAGAGAGAGAGAGACGAACATTCGTTGTGGGCGTAGAAGCAACTGGCATCAAACACAAGGCTTTTCTCGGTGTTGTAGTCGACGCCCGAGTTGGCAAACCAGAGGTCCCCGTGCACTAGGCATGGCTTCACGGAGCGCCCGTTGCTCTCGAGAGGCCGCAGAAGCCGCCGAATCACGCGGTCGAAGATGAGGGGCAAAAGCCGGTCCATCTCGGGATCACGGCCCTGGCGGAGTTCTAGCGCCTTGTGCAGGCTCTTGGCGAAAAACACCTTCCACGAAGACTCCCACTCGACGTGCTGAGGCAGGTTGCCGGCATAAGTCTGGATATGGAAGCTGAATTGACCCTGCGCATCATGCCAGATGAGGGCTGATTGTGGGTTCTAACTACGCCACAGGTGGGTAATTTGGTGCCGCATAGCCCCAAGAGGCATCCTGCTAGGCTGGTACCAAACGGGCCGGTTTCATCCACCCCCTCTCTGCTGTTTTCTGGCCATCTCTCCGTCCTTCCTTTCATGGCCTCTGAAAGTGACTGTCATGATGCGCTCCTGCAGTCCCGCGTCTTCAAGTAAAACGACTTCTACTCCGGCGGCTCGTAGCCGTGGAATGCCACCATTGTCCTGGATGAACGTGTTGGGCTCTCGGATGCCCACGTACACCGTTTTGATAGCACTTTTGAGGCCTAGAATCCGTTCCACACAGGTCCTGTTTCCGCTCAGCCGCTCATTGCATGGCTCCATGGTCGTGTACAGCACCGTTTTGGGCGGCAGAGCGGGGGCGATGTCGGTGTCTGGAATTCCGTGCTGGTCGCCCACTTTGATGAAGCAGCAGTGTTCGGCGTGAGTCGACCCGGGATCGCCTGGTCGGTCGCGAGGTAGCTCTTCCGAGTAGCCGGTCGACAAGACCTCGTTCTTGTCGGCGTCCACAAGGACGGCGCCTACACAAAATTTGGTCGGAGCCGGCGGCGACAGATACGCTTGCTGAACGGCGTAGTCCATAAACGCCACGTGATCGCCAGCCGCAATGGCTGGATGGCTTGGAGTGTTCGTGGATGTGGTAGCCATGGTGATTCGATGTGGGGATAGAGAGAGCGACAGAAAAGTGAGATGCGTTGGTAGGAAACCTAGCCCACTTTTTGGATCACTTTGCCGCCCTGGGTGGGAGAGGATGGGGTTGATACTGTATCGCTGGCGAGACAGCGGCTAGGCTACCGTCTCAGTGGTTGCGCCTTTTGAGGGTCGTATGCATCGACGTGGCGTAGCAAATCAGCGGCCAGAGCCACAGCAAGGATCCAATTTTGGCTGGCTGCCCGCTAGGGTCGACAAGAGGTCGCGTCGGCTGTTTGAAGGGCTGGTCTGCAGTTCTCTGCTTTCCTTTTTATTCTCTCTCTTTTTCTTGTGCCTCACCTCATTGCCTGTGGCAGAGGAAATAGTGGTTGCTGCTCATCTTAGAATACTGGTGGATCGCGGCCAACCATGGCGGTAAGTATTTGTAGTGCAAGACTGCCCCTCCAACAGCCACTGATGACTAACCGAAGGCCATCCCTCGCTCCTTCCCCTCTCTCTAGCTGTTGAAAGGCATCCTCAGCAAAAGCAACACGGCTTCTTTCTCCCGACAGCCGTCCGATGTTTCTTTTTCTGATATTGGCACTGTTACCAAAAAGCTCTCACGACTTGGTACGATCACCGGCAGCTCTGGTTGGACCAACGATATCAAAGGCGACCTAGGCCTGACCGAGCTGTCCAACCCCCCGAACGCGCTGTTTGATATCGTGTTTGTCCATGGTCTTGGAGGAGGCTCTCGGAAAACATGGAGTGCAACGCCTTCAATCCACCACTTTTGGCCGGCCGAATGGCTCCCCAACGACAAAGACTTTGCCAATGCTCGTATCTACACCTACGGATACAGCTCTGACTGGGCCGGCGCGCATAACTGCCTCGATGTCCACCATTTCGGAAAAAGCCTCCTGGGCGAGCTGTCGTCGTCGCCGTTGATTAGACACGGAAATACATCCATTTTACTTGTTGGACACAGCATGGGCGGACTAGTCATAAAAAAGGCCTACATGCTGGCGCGAGAAGACCCTGATCTGCAGAGCCTGGCTGACCGCATTCGTGCCATGTTCTTCCTCGGCACTCCGCACCGTGGCTCTGATTCGGCCAAGCTTCTTAAGAACATGCTCTTGGCAGCTAAAGTGTCCCGCGCCTACATCGCCGACCTCGTGCCTGGCTCTATCAACTTGCAGGCCATCAACGACAGCTTCCGCCATTGTTCCACAAATCTGACGCTGTGGTCGTTCTATGAGACGCGGAAGCTGAGCTTAGGCGCTATGAGCATTATGATTGTGGACTTGGGATCGAGTGTGTTGGGATATCCAGGAGAGAAACAGATACCAATGGATGCCAACCACCGCACTATTTGCAAGTTTGAGAAAACGGACGACGTTAACTACAAGCGAATTCGAAACGCCTTGGTAAGTGTGATGAGCGATATCACAAGCAAAAGTAGGGAAATAGCTCCCCACCACCTAGTACACCACGACGAGGTTTTGCCGAGCCTCGACGAATACCTTGAAGTTACGAACAGCATCGAGGACGACTTGGCGGACACCAGTGACGACCGGACAGACGGAACTTGTGAGTGGCTGTTGACCACGGAGTCTTACGACGTCTGGAAGGACGAGTCCCAGGAGGCACCTCCAATTTTATGGCTGACAGGCCCCCCTGGCTCCGGAAAATCCGTTCTTGCCGCTTTCGCCGTCCAAGATCTCTCTGAGTCAGGGGCGGCCTTTAGCTACTTTTCTTTCAAGCATGGCGACAAATCAAAATCAAAAATGAGTGCTTGTCTGCGAGCGCTGGCTCTGCAGATGGCGGTTGCCGACGATGCGGTGTATGCAAAGCTGGTGGAGATACAGAGAAAGCGCGAGCGCATCGACTACGACAATGAACGGGGCATCTGGAGAACACTCTTTGTCTCAGGCATCTTCAAATGCGACATGTCTACCACGCATTACTGGGTCATTGACGGGCTGGACGAGTGTGACAATGCCATTCCTTTTGTCAGCAATGTTCTGGCCAAATTGGACCCTAGACTTCGTCTCCGCATCTTCATCACCAGTCGTGATACGACACAATTGACTCGGGTGATCTCCGTGCTTGGCGCCCAGAAATGTCACCATATGGCTATGCCCCCCGACGATGTAGCAGCAGACATTGGGCGGGTGCTGATGGCGCATCAGCACATCTTTCGGACAAGCAACGAGGATGAGCTGCTGCAAGTCATAGCGAAAATCACCGAAAAGGCCAAGGGCTCCTTTTTGTGGCTCCGCCTCGTCTTGGATGAGCTGGAGAATTGCCACACTGAGGAGGACTTTGACGAGGTGTTGAACGAGGTCCCTCGCGGTATGGAGCCGCTCTACACCCGTGCCCTCGAGTCGATATCCGCCGTGCCGCGGTCGAAGAACCTGGCCAAAGCTATCTTGGCCTGGACGACGTGTGTTGTGCGGCCACTTGCGGTGGATGAGCTCCAATTAGCGCTGGAGATGGACGGCAGGACCAAGATACGGGAGCTAACGGGAACCATTTCATCCCTGTGTGGCCAATTCGTCACCATCGACAAGTCTGGCAAGGTGCAGATGATTCACGAAACAGCGCGAGAGTTTCTGCTCGACCCGGACCTTGCGTCTGATGTTGCTACTAGTAAATCAGATGCCCACGCAATGATCGCCAAAACATGCCTCGAGTTTCTTGTGAGCGACGAGATGAATCCGCCGCGGATGGGAAGACGAGGTTCAGCCCAAGGCCGGCTGAAAATCACGAGACCTGGCTTCGGCGTGTACGCTTGCCAGCACTTTTCGACGCACTTGACGTCTGTGGGCTCTGCGGATGACTGCTTATTGCAACTGGTGAATCGATTTCTGAAATCAAATGTCTTGACTTGGATCGAGTACGCGGCGAGGACAAAGGGTCTGGAGACCATGATCCGCACTGGCAAAAACCTCCGAAAATTTCTGGAACCCTACGTTACCGCAAATTCCTCCCTTTGCACAGACGTGATGGCCGTTCGCAGCTGGTCTGTCGATCTCCAGCGAATAGCAGCCAAGTTCTCCAGCGCTCTCCTCACCTATCCTGCAGCCATTTACTCTCTCATCATACCCTTCTGTCCTAGCGACTCTGCAGTCCACAGAGCCGTCACGAACAGCCAAATGCTTCCCGTTCTGGGCATACGGGATGCAGAATGGGATGACCGGTTCACCTGCATTGAGTCTCCGCGCACCCAGATCAGTTCGATAGTATATGGAGAAGGCTACTTTGCTATCGGCATGGCCGATGGTGAGGTCAAGCTGTACCATTCGCTGTCGTACCATGAGTATCGAAAGCTCAAACACAAGGAACGCATCCAGCACATTGCATTCAAGCACGAATCGGACGTGATGGCAGTTGCCGGGCGGACGACATATTCGATCTGGAACATCCGTACTGGAGCTTTGCAGAAGCAATTTCGGACAAAGAGGGTCTGTGTCGGATTGGCCTTTGACAAAAAAACGCTTCTAGTAACGACAGAAGGAAGCGAGGTCAGCTTTTGGGATGTAGATGGAACAGATGAAGGGCCACAGGACAACGACAAACCGTTAGAGCCACTGCGCACTTGTAGGTTCTCGGCCAGTCACACGCGCCCCCACATATCGTCTGGGGTGCCTTCGGGACTGTCAATTGGCGTTGTGCACAAAATGCTTGCGGTATCGTACAGCATGAAGCCGATTATGCTTTGGGACATGGAAGAGGATGTGCTGTACGGAGAGTGTGGGATGAAGCTGGCCAATGGAAGCACGTCGACGCATCCGGTGACGGCGTTGGAGTTCAACCCGAATGCTCACATCCCGCTTCTCGCGGTGTCGTATCTGGACGGAGAGCTGGTGATCCTGGACCCGTTCAAGGACGTGGAGGTAGCGAAGCGGCGTGCGGACTGCCACACGTTGGCGGCCAGCCCCGACGGGCGGTTTCTGGCCGGGGGAGCGGGAGGCGGGGTGATCCAAATCTTTGAATTCGACACGCTGCGGCTTATCTACAAGGTCAAGTCGTCGAACCTGTTTATCAAGCAGCTTGCATTTAGCGTGGACGGCGTGCACCTGGCGGACCTGAGGGGCCGGGAGTGCAACGTGTGGAAGCCGGCGGCGCTATTGGCCGATGCGGAAGACGACGGCAGCAGCACGGAAACGAACTTTGTGATGGCTAGCGACGAGGGCGACGAGGGGCTATTTGGGGGGAGCCCGCGCATCACGGCGCTTCTGCTGCTGGCCGACGGCGACGGCATTGTCTGTGGCACGGAGGACGGGGGCGTGCACCTCTACGACGCGCAGACGGGCGAGCATGTCCAGCGGCTGTATGGCCACAAGACGGCGGTGCAGATGGTGTGCTGGATGCCGCAGAGCCAGGCCGTCGTCAGCGTGTGCACGGCCAACCGGATTTTCGCCTGTGTGCTGGAGAAGAGCGGCCGGGCGGGTCGTGGCTGGGAGGTGGTGCAGGGAGATGTGTTTGAGTCGCAGCTGGCCAGCACGGAGGTGGCCATGGGGTCGATCATGCGGATTGTCGCAGCGCCAGCGGCCGACAAGGCCATTCTCTCGACGAACACGGCGGACTATCTGTGGAGCTTGTCGACGGGCCAAGAGCGGCAGGTCGTCTACGAGGAAGGGGGCGAAGGCAGCCGGATCTGGGCGGCGATGCCGACAGCGCCGGAAGCGGCGGTGTGCATCCGCCCAAGCAGGGCTAGCCTGCACCTGTGGGAGGACTTGTCGGAGGTGGCCAGGGTGGAGCTGGGGGTGGATCTGGGCGGGCTGCACATCAAGCAGGCGTTCCTGGACGCGGATCGGTTTGTGGTGCTGGAGCTGCAGGAGCCGTACGGGTCGTCGGAAACCAGCGGCATTTGTGTGGTGGACGTGCCGTTTCTGGTGCAGACATACAAGGCGAGGGATGGCCCAGGCAGGCCAGAGGGGCTAGAGGGGCTAGAGGGACCGGACAATGCACACACCGCGGCTGCGCTGCTGCCGCCTCCAATCGTGGAGCGCATGCGGCATGTGATGGGCACGACGGAAGGGGGCGAGCTGGTGTTTCTGGACGCGCAGTCGTGGGTGTGTTCGGTGCGGTGGGACCAGTGTCAGGGGGGGGACGACGGGGCAGGGGTTGTGTATGTGCGGCACTTTTTTGTGCCGTACGACTGGTTTGCGGGCGTGAGCGATATGCTGTGCGGCATTGTGCAGAAAAGCGCGGTGCTGGTGAAGAGCAGCGAGGTGGCGGTGATGCGAGGGGGGCTGACGTTTGAGGAGGTTGTGGTGTAGGCAGTGTACGATACGAGCGAGGCGGACAGCATGCAGGCAGTCAAGACGATTGAATTAAAATAATCTAAGAAACGTAGTAGAGAAAAAACTGGCCGGCGGCCCTGGTATCTGTCTGTCCTCGGCGAAAAGTGAAAGGCAACGCTCGTCGTGCCTCCTATCATACAGGGCGCTCGTGCGGGGGGGCGGGTTCGGTGGTGGTCGGCGGTGCTCGGCGGGCTACAAGGCATAGTTCTCGGTGTGGAGGAAGATCTCCTCGAGCATGTCGTCGCCCCAGATCTCGGCCTGGAGGCGGGCGACGGTGTTGGCGACGCCGACGCGCATGCTGGCGGGGCCGCAGACGAAGACGGCGGTGCGGCGGCCGAGGATGCCGCGGCCGTCGGTGCCGCCGGTGGCCCATTCGCGCAGCATGTAGCCGAGGTCGGGGCGGCCGTACTCGACGCTCCAGCCGCCGTCGATCTGGTGCGGCACGGGAAAGGCGAAGCGCATGAGCGACTTTTGGAACTCGGTGGGCGTCTCGGGGAAGCCGAAGTCGAAGCCGGACGGCGGGCCAAAGGTGGACGTGGGCCGGGGCGCGGCGGCGGCGGCGGCGGCGGTGGAGGTGGTGG
>LLKO01000005.1:1257939-1349219 GCA_001513895.1 Graphilbum fragrans | reverse complement strand
ACGGCACCGTCGAGAGCGCCGCCGCCGCCGCCGCGCCGCCGCCGCCGCCGCCCGCCGGGGCGTCCTCGCCCAGCGACAGCGCCTCGACGGCGCGCGCGCGGTGCGCCGACAGCAGCGACGGGCGGCGGACGCGCGGGCTCTCGGGCAGCGCGGGCAGCGCCTTGATGAGCGGCGACATCGGCGACAGGGGCGGCGCCGACACCGCCGACACCGACACCGCCGACACCGACGCCGGGGCCGCCGGCAGCGCGCCGTGCGTCGACATGTCCTTGCCGTGGCCCGGCAGCGGCAGCACCTGGCCGTCGAGACACACGGTGACGCCCTGGAAGGTGACGCGCTGCACGGCGCCGCGCATGGTGCGGCCGGCCAGCGGCGACGGGCGGCCGGCGGCGGCGGCCGGCACCGTGTACGGCCGGTTTAGCTCGACCTCGACGGCCGTGTCCAGCTGGTCGTGCAGCTCGAAGATGGTCTTGGGGTTGTCGTGCAGGCGCGTGCGCAGGTCGTCGAGCGTCAGGCGGCCCTCGGCCACCGACGTCAGCAGGAGGGGGAGCGCGTCGGCGATGCCGGGGGCGACGTCGTCATCGGCGGCGTCGGCGGCGTCGCCGTCCTTCCAGTGCGCCAGCTGGTACGGCAGGCTGCCCACGCTCAGCACGTCGATGGTGGCCAGGTGCTCCCACAGCGCGGCCTGGTCGTCGGGCGTCGGCAGCAGCGCGCAGCCCGGCAGGTCGGCCTGCGACAGGTACAGCGAGTAGACGTTGACGTCGCACGTGACCGGCAGCCCCTTGGCCTTGCTGAGCGCAATCAGCTGCATGTCGTCGCGCGTGGTCACAGAGGTCACGTGCAGGCGGCGGCTGTGCAGGCTCGCCAGCAGCAGCAGCGACGCCAGGTCCGCCGTGCGCGCGTCCGTCACGATGGGCTTGTGCGTCGGCCACGCCTCAAAGTGCGCCGTCACCGCCGCCACCTTGCTGATGTTGTCCGACAGGTGGTGGAACGGGATGAACAGCGAGCCCACCTCGCCGGCCACCTGGCTGATCTGCCCCGCGTTCGTCGACGTCGCCGTGATCGACAGGTTGAAGTCGCAAAAGGCCGCGGCCGAGGCCGCCTGCGCGTTCTGCTGCGCCCGCTTCAGCGTCCGCACGTCCGTGATGGCCCCGTCCACCCCCAGCGGCATCACGCGCACCATGCTGAAGCCCGCCGCGATCGACGCCCGCGTCACCGCCTGCAGGTCGCTCCGGCCGGCGCCCCCCCCCCCCCCGCGCCACCAGCCCCGGCACAAAGGCCGCCACGTTCACCAGCCCCGGCAGCACCACGGTGCGGTGGCTCGTCTGGTAGTCGCGCACGCCCACGGCCAGGTCGTAGCCGCGCGCCATGGCCTCGACCAGCAGCTTGGCGTTCTTGACGTTCGTCACCAGCGGGATCTGGTAGTCGACGGCCATGCGGCGCGTCTGGTAGCCCTTGCTCATGTAGCTCGCCGGGCGGCGGTACTGGTTGTTCGACGGCAGGTTGATGTACAGGTCGATCATGTTGTTCGCCAGGTGCTGCGTCAGCGAGAACTCGTGCTTCTGGCCGTCCTCGTCGCCGCCCGCCGCCAGCGCCTCCAGGTACTGCACCGGGATGCCGTGCTCCTGCAGGTAGTCCGCCGTGCCGGCCGTGGCAAACAGGCGGTAGCCCATCGCCTGCAGCTTCGCCACCGACGGCAGCATCTCCTTCTTGTCCTTGAAGCTGCCGATCGACAGCAGCACGTGGCGCCGCGGCATGCGGAAGCCCGTCGACACCAGCGCCTTGAGGTACGCCTCGTACTTGTCCGCCCCGAAGCACGCCACCTCGCCCGTCGACGCCATCTCCACGCCCAGCACCGGGTCCGCGCCCGACAGCCGCGAGAAGCTGAACTGCGGCACCTTGACGCCCACGCTGCCCGGCGCCAGCTCCGGCGCCGGGTACGCCTCGAACGGCAGCTGCATCATCGCGCGCGTCGCCATCTCGATCAGGTCCACGCCCATCACCTTGGACACGAACGGGAACGAGCGCGACGCCCGCACGTTGCACTCGATCACCTTGATGTCGTTGTCCTTGGCGATGAACTGGATGTTCATCGGGCCCGTCACGTTCAGCGCCGCCGCGATCTTGCGCGTCGCCTCCTCGATGCGCGCAATCGTCGGCCGCTCCAGGTCCTGCGGCGGCAGGATCAGCGTCGCGTCGCCCGAGTGCACGCCCGCGTTCTCCACGTGCTCCGAGATGAAGTGGCCGACCAGCTGCCCCTCCTGCGCCACCGCGTCCATCTCGATCTCCTTGGCGTTCTCGATGTACTTGGTGATCACCACCGGGTGCTCCCGCGACACGTCCGCCGCCTGCTGCAGGTACGCCGCCAGGTCCGCCTCCGAGTACACCGTGTTCATCGCCGCCCCCGACAGCACGTACGACGGCCGCACCAGCACCGGGTACGACACCGCCGCGCAGAACGCCTGCGCCTCCGCAAAGCTCGTCAGCTCCTTCCACCGCGGCTGGTCCACCCCGATCCGGTCCAGCATCCGCGAGAACTTGTACCGGTTCTCCGCCGTGTCGATCATCTCCGGCGACGTCCCCAGCATCCGCACCCCCGCCCGCACCAGCGGCAGCGCAATGTTGTTCGGCGTCTGCCCGCCCATCGCCCCCAGCACCCCGCTGGCCCCCTCCAGCTGGTACACGTCCAGCACCGTCTCCACGTTGATGTTCTCAAAGTACAGCCGGTCCGCCTCGTCGTAGTCCGTCGACACCGTCTCCGGGTTGAAGTTGACCATCACCGTCTTGTAGCCCGCCGCCCGCAGCGTCCGGATCGCCCGCACCGAGCACCAGTCGAACTCCACCGACGACCCGATCCGGTACACCCCCGACCCCAGCACCATGATCCCGTGCTCGTCAAACGCCACGTCGTGCGCCGACGCGTTGTACGTCAGGTACAGGTAGTTGGTCATCGCCGGGAACTCCGCCGCCACCGTGTCGATCTGCTTGACCCACGGCGTGATCCCCGCCTCCACCCGCAGCCGCCGCACCGCCATCTCGTTCGAGCTCCAGAACTGCGCCAGCTGCCGGTCGCTGAACCCCAGCCGCTTCGCCTGCCGCAGCACCGCCGGCGCCGCCGCCACGTCGCCCGTCGTCAGGCCCGTCATCCGCCGCCCAAAGTCGCTCAGCGTCTGCAGCTTGTGCAGGAACCACTTGTCGATCTTGGTCAGCTCCCAGATCTTGTCCACCGAGTAGCCCGCCGCCATCGCGTTCGCAATCGCAAACAGCCGCTGGTCCGACGGCGTCTGCAGCTCGTCGTCGATCGCCATCAGCGCCGACGCCGTCGCCCCGAAGCCCAGGTTGTGGAAGTCGATCGCCCGGATCGCCTTCTGGATCGCCTCCTCAAACGTCCGCCCCACGCTCATCACCTCGCCGATGCTCTTCATCGACGACCCCAGCTGCGTCGACACCCGCGTGAACTTCTTCAAGTCCCACCGCGGCATCTTGACCACCACGTAGTCCAGCGACGGCTCGAAGCACGCGCACGTCACCCGCGTCACCGCGTTCGCCACCTCCTTCAGCGGGATCCCCAGCCCTAGCTTCGCCGCGATGAACGCCAGCGGGTACCCCGTCGCCTTGGACGCCAGCGCCGACGACCGCGACAGCCGCGCGTTGACCTCGATGATGCAGTACTCCTTGCTGTGCGGGTGCAGCGCGTACTGGATGTTGCACTCCCCCACCACCCCCAGGTGCCGGATCACGTTGACCGCCGTCGTGCGCAGCATGTTGTAGTCCTCGTCGCTCAGCGTCTGCGACGGCGCCACCACGATCGAGTCGCCCGTGTGGATGCCCAGCGGGTCAAAGTTCTCCATGTTGCACACCGTGATGCAGTTGTCCTGCGCGTCGCGCACCACCTCGTACTCGATCTCCTTCCACCCCTTCATGCTGCGCTCGATCAGCACCTGCGGGCTCGCCGCAAACGCCTTGTTGCACAGCTCCTCCAGCTCCGCCGCGTTGTTCGCAAACCCGCTGCCCAGGCCGCCGAGCGCGTACGCCGCCCGCACGATCACCGGGAAGCCAATGTCCTGCACCACCCGCATCGCCTCCTCCACGCTGCTCGCCGACGCCGACTTGGCGCACTTCTCGCCGATCGACGCCATGCTGCGCGCAAACAGCTCGCGGTCCTCCGTCGTGATGATCGTCTCGATCGGCGTGCCCAGCACCTGCACCCCCAGCGCCGCAAACTCGTCCTTCAGCTGGATGCCCACCTGCAGCGCCGTCTGCCCGCCAAACGTCACGTAGATCGCGTCCGGCCGCTCGTACACGATCACCTTGCGCACAAACTCCGCGTTGACCGGCAGGAAGAACACCTTGTCCGCCAGGCCCTTGGACGTCTGGATCGTCGCAATGTTCGGGTTGATCAGCACCGTGTAGATGCCCTCCTGCTTCAGCGCCTTGATCGCCTGGCTGCCCGAGTAGTCGAACTCGCCCGCCTGCCCGATGCTCAGGCCCCCGGACCCCAGCACCAGCACCTTCTTGACCTGCACCCGCGGGTGCCGCCGGCTGTTCTCCTCCGCCGTCCCGCCCGGGAACCGCACTGCCTGCGTCCGCTGCGCCGGGTCCGCCGCGCACCCCTGCACCGTGCCGATGAACACGTCAAACAGAAACTCCGTGTCCCGCGGGCCCGGCGTGCTCTCCGGGTGGAACTGCACGCTGAAAAACGGCCGCCGCGCGTGCATGATGCCCTCGTTGCTGCCGTCGTTGGCGTTGACAAACAGCTCCGTCCACTCCGCCGGCAGCGATGCCGCGTCCACCGCGTACCCGTGGTTCTGCGACGTGATGTGGCACTTGCCCGTCACCATGCTCGTGCACGGGATGTTCTGCCCGCGGTTGCCAAACTTCATCTTGGTCGTCTGCGCCCCCGCCGCCCGCGCCAGCAGCTGGTGGCCCAGGCAGATGCCGAACACCGGCGTCCGGTTCGCCGCCAGCGCCCCCGCCAGCTGCCGCACCGTGCCCTCCATCACCGCCGGGTCGCCCGGGCCGTTCGACACAAACAGCCCGTCGTACTCGTACGCCTCCGCCGCCGCCGCCAGGTCAAAGTCCCACGGGCACACCAGCACCTCCACCCCGCGCTTCAGGAAGCACCGCAGCTGGTTGTACTTCATGCCCACGTCCAGGCACAGAATCCGCAGCGCCCGGCCCGACGGGTGCGTCTGCACCGCCACGCCCGCCGGCGGCTTGTACAGCTTCGGCGCCTTGATCGACACTATTCCGTTAGCCTCTCGTCCCGCTCCGTTCGCCGCCGCGCTCTCACTCACCCTCGGCCACCAGGTTCGTCTCGTTCGGGTTGACCCAGTCCACGCTCTCAAAGTGCGTCCGCCAGTCCTGGCCCTGCGCCGCCGCCTCGTCCGCCGCGTCGCCGCTCTTCTGCAGCAGCATCCGGCCCAGCATGCTGCCCTTCTCGCGGATGTGCTTGGTCAGCGCCCGCGTGTCTACGCCGTACATCGCCGGCACCCCCTGCTCCTTGAGCCACGTGCCCAGCGACGACGCCGCCAGGTAGTGCGAGAAGTCCTCGCCCGAGTACGACGCCGCCACCAGCCCGGCCACGTGGATCTGCGACGACTCAAAGTGTGCCGGCAGATCGCCCAGCACCTCGTCCAGCGCCGACCGCGACGGCACGCCGTAGTTGCCAATCAGCGGGAACGTGAGCACCAGGATCTGGCCCCGGTACGACGGGTCCGTCAGCGACTCCGGGTAGCCCACCATGCCCGTCTGGAACACCAATTCGCCCGCCATGCTCTTGTCGGCACCGAACCCGAAGCCCTGGTACACCGAGCCGTCCTCCAGCTCCAGCGACACCAGCTTCTCGTCCCCAGCCTCGCCGGACAGCCGGGCCGAGGCCGGGGGGATCACCACAGAGGTCGCCATTATTGAGCGTGGTGGGGGGTCAGAGAGGTGAGAAACGAGGAGAACGAGAGGTGGGAAAAGACGAAAACGAGAGGTGAGAAACGACGAGATCGAGAGGTGAGACTAGGTACTGAGAAAAGGGTCGAAAAAGCCAAGAAAGTGACAAAAAACCACCGATTGATGCTTTTCGGCCGCCTCTCTGTCTTTTTGTCTCCTGGTCCGTTTGCTGCTTCTCAGAAAGTGTGTTGTTGAAGAAGCATACTTTTTTTGTTTCCTCTCTCTCTCTCTCTCCGGTGTCATTCTTTTTTTTCTCGCTAGCCTCCATATTTTTTTTTTTAGCTACCTCTTTGCTAATAGCGTGTATAAGCACCATTACGCGGTGTTATTGCCGAGCCTGGAACAGCCATTCACGTTACAGCATTGGCAGCCGGTCCAGCGCTACCAATAGCAGCCAACGCTACCAAACCGCTAATTGTCCACTCACGGGCGCGGACTTTCCAATTTTCCTGTGGAAAAAACAGCGCCTCCCGCCCCTCCAAGCAGAAAAAAACATCCATTTTTGCCCTGCTCGGCCAATTTTCGCTCAAAATCCCATCGAGGCACAGGAATGCCATGAACAGCCAAGTAGAATGTGTAGCGTACCTGTTGTGTGGCATGCTCTCTCGTGTAGAGCCCAACGCCGGCTTTGTTCTGTTGCACGCTCTGGCATGCACATGCCACTTCTGTCTTTTTTCTTCAGCAATCATGCTCGATTGTGGGGGAGCTCCCTGTAAAAACACCGTTGCCAACGCCAAAGCCAAGCCAAACGAGAACAGAAAACCACAAAGAGCGCAACGGTCTGGTACCTGCTGCGTACACTTGCGTCCGGAATGGCCAGACAGAGCTCCATTGGCCGCGGAGCTGCTGGCATAATTACGGCATCGAAAAGAAGACACAAAAGGCGGTGCGGCATTCTGCTGTGGCGACCTTGCCAATGAATTAGGCCTTTTCATAGGCCAAAGCTGCCCCCACTACAAAGAAGCGTAGTGCCTTTCCACTGCTGTGACATCATGCTCTGTCGTCCTCTGCGGAGAACGGAGAAGGAAACGTCAAGCTGTCTTCTGGCTGTCTTCTTGCTGCCTTCTCGACAACACGCGCCATTCGAGTATTTGTACACGCGAACAAGCCCCTCGATGGCTCTTACATACTCCGTACGACGTATACACAGTCCGGCCGCCATGGCTTATCGTACGGCCGTTTTGCTCCGCTCTCACAGATCGACAACGAGGTGTCGTTTTTTTCAGCTTGCCATCACACCCACTTTCCACACCGACACTTTGCCTCTCACCCTCTTGTCTAGCAGAGAGCAACGCAAGTAACCGGTTAGAGGTTCCACCCACCCCCAAAAGCCAATGCTCTCTCACTTGCGCAGTGGCCAATCACTGTGCCGTCCAGGACACCTCTAGGACATCTCCAGACTTCTCGCTCGCTCGCTCGCCCTCCCATCTTATCACCTGCACCTCAAGCGACCCCGTATGTGCCATTGTCACTCCTCTCATGGCCCGCCTCCCCGCTTGCTCCGACTGAGACCTGCTAGTGGCAGTGGGAGGCAGAGGGCAGTTATTAGTTATTACGAGTACGAGTCAATGGCGGCATGAGCCAGGCCGGCTCTTGGTCGGCCTCCTGTTTCTGTCTCTTCTTCTGTTCTGTTTCTGCCTCTCCCTCTGTCGCTCTGGCACACACTCGCCCCCTTGTTGTCGGGCGCGGCCTGCACGGCAGACGGCAAGAAAGACGCAAAATACAAGTAATCTATGCCCCGTATCGCATGCGCGGCAATAATACAGGGAAGGCGTGTGCATGGGCGGGATTGGAGGCCATTCTGCGCGAGTGAAGAATTGAGATCAAGGCGTCGAACGAAAATATCGGCTCAGCAGTGGCTCCTTGCCTAGACGCAAGGGACAGGGGCCAAGTCACGCACCGGCCTGTAAAGGGACGCCGAGAAACACGAGAAAAAGTGGCCAGAGACATGCAGCCAGTTTAAGACGGCATAATGCTAAAGCGAGCTTAGAGGAAGCAAGCTGGAGCCCACAAGCTTCGCCATCGCGGTGCCCTCTCGTATTGCACTGCACTCGGCCAATCGCATCGCACGGGCTACGGCGTTTTTGCTAGTGCGAGCGCAATACTTGACATATATAGGAGAACCACGGGATTGACCTCAGAAACAAGTGTCTGGCTATTCCTAAAGTGGGTGGCCATGATGTGTGGAGGTTTGATAGCGCGCTCATCAGCTGTGGTCGTAAAGTACTACGCAGATGCATGCGAGTATCTTGCCCGATGTAGTGGATGGTACTCAATTTGCGGCCAACGGCAGACACGACTGGCGAGAAAGGGGGTGTGCGCATGGCGGGCTGCACAGTCATATTCGCATCAGCGAGCGAGCCACGGCGACAAGCACTCGTACGCCGTACGTGAAGATCCTGTGAGAAAAAGGGAGCATGACCGTCTAAGATTGAGACGAAATATGGAGTCGTAACGGCGAAAGAGAAAAACAAAGGCCAAAACCACACACAAAATGACAAAATACAACCCTATCCTGGCCTCCCAAGCCTTGCCCGATGAAACAAACCAGTGAGCCAACCCCCGCCGTCACGCTGCCACCTCTTCCTGCCGTGCAACCCGGCCATGCCCAAGAAGCAGGGAGTCCACTGCAGGACCTCTGCGGCCAACGGCCAGTCGTATGCACGCACTGAAGCATTGCGTGTTTCCGTGGAGCAAAACGTTGAGCAGAACTGCCAAGAGCCGGCGCTGGGCTTCGGATGCCCCCTTTCGGCTCCTCTTGCACGGCACAACCTGTCTTGTACGGTACCCCGGGCTGTCTATTTACGTACATACGAGCACTCGTAGTTGCGGAATGCAAACAGGAAAATCAGCCATATCCGCCCGTCTTTCGGCTTGTGTCTCTCGGCTTGACCCCTCAAGGGGAGTTGGAATGCTGTACTCGTATGTCCTCCGTATGTAGTCACAACTCGGAAAAACCAACAAGTGGACCTGTTCAAGGGATCGAGGGATCGCCAGTCTCCTGCGAGCAACGACGACAGGAGATGGTGCTCGCTTTTTCCACTGCGCCGACAAGATCTGTACGGTTCGCCCCATCCTGGCCTAGGTCTCCTTTTAGGCGCTACCACACCATAACACGCTAGCTGAGGCACTCACCTTATCGCACTAACCCTTGCATATGGCCTATCTGACAGTCTGCATTCTACGCAGCAGGCATGGATGGCATGGTGCCGTCCGCTGTTTGAGACCCTATCGCGCTTCTCGCGCGTCAGGCTGCTGTTGCTCGGCCGCTGTTGCGTCGTGAGCTTTTATCCCAGGCTTCCTGTCGCTGTTCTGTCTCTTTTTGCCTCTTGTGCTCCTTTGCTCTTCTACTCTTTTGCTCTTCACGTCTCCTTTTCCTTCCTCCCCCCCGTCTTCCCTCTCCCTCACCTCCCTCCTCTCCTTATCGCGTTTTGTGGGAATGTACTGTTGATCTGTTCTACCAGTTGCGGCGAGGGACCGTGCTGGACGCGAGGAGGATCTGGGTTTCCTGGCAGTATTTCTTGCTGCTCGTTTGTGTGTTTTTGTACTGCTGTTTTTGTGCTGTTTTTGCCTTCCCTGCTACCTGTATCAGTCCGAACGTAAGCCTCAAGCCTGATTAAGAAGCCTTGTCCATGGCAGCTTTACGGTAACGAGGTCGACACTACTGCTTGAAAGCGGCCTCCCCCCTTCTCTCGCCCCCTTTGCCCTTCTCCACGACAACGGCCATGTTCTCTCGACTGCTCCGGGCCGTCCACGGCCGCCCTTCCGTGGAAGAGGGTCTCCATCCTGATTCGGGCGCCTCCAATCCCCTTTTGCTAGGCACCGGTCCGGCCGCGGGTTCAGATCACGATGCCTCGCCCGGCCCGGCGACCCATCGGGCCTATGCGCAGCTCCGGCACGCCACGGCCGACTTTACCGAGGCCGAGGACGACGACGACGACGAGTCCAATGACGAAGGCGTCCACATGCACGCCACGTTCCGCACGGCCGGCAGCCACGACGACAACGACGAAGACGGCGATCGCCGGACGCAGGTGCTGCCTCTCTTTTCCGCCTCTCACTTAGGTACGAGGGCAGGAACCCCCCCCTCCAACTTTTGTTTTCTTCCCGTATTAACCCCCAGACTCCCTCCCCGTCTACAGCATCGTGCATGCCATCCGCATCATTGTGCAAACCCGCACAGAAACCACGTTGACGTGGGAGCAGCTGCGGTCGCCGCAAGTGTCGCAGTTTCTGGTGAAGCCGATGCAGCAGCAGATCCGCTCGCAGCACTTCACGCGGGCCACGGTCTACGCGCTCATGGCCAACTGCCTGCAATTTGCCAAGGAGGGCCAGTTCTTCCCCGGCAATGCCGGCACCAGCAACACGCGCGCCAAAGTGTGCGAGCTGCTGGCCATCAAGCTGCTCAAGGAGTACAGCACGCGCGAGCTGATCGACGCGCTCTCCTACGACTTCAACCCGCTGCAGGGACTGCCCGGCGGCCCAACCAGCTCGCAGCAAGCCTCGTCCACGGCCCTCTCGCGCGAAGGACGCGCGTCCAAGATGGCCCATTCGGCCCGCACGTCCACGCTCGAGGTGGCCATCCGCGCGTCGGCCAAGCACTTTCTGGCGCACCCCCTCGTCGTCCAGCAGCTCGAGGCCATCTGGAACGGCGCCATCAGCTTCTACTCCTCGGCCGACACTCTGCACCGCAACAACGGCAAGTCGCCGGCCGTCCACGTCCAGCCGCCCGCCGGCGCCGCCAAGCACCCCCCTCCGGGCGGCGGTGTGTGGACGAGACGCGGCAGCGGCCGGGGGCTGGCACGAAGAGGCAGCCATGCCGACCCGCGCACACCGCTTCTCGGCCACCTGCATCACGCCGCCAAAGAGGAGCAGCTGCCGGCGCCGCAGCCGTGGGCGTGGCAGACGCCGGCGCCGCTCTACCGCCGCACAGTGACCCTGTACGATCCGCGGCACGCGTCGCTCTTCAAGCTGTCGCGGCTGCGCGTGCCGCGGTACCGCCAGTTCCTGTCGACGTGCTCGCTGGCCGTGCTGATCGGGCTCTTTCTGGCCGTGCTCATCGAGCGGTCCAGCCGCATCACGACGCTGGAGCTGGTCTTTTGGTTCTGGAGCGCCGGCTTCATGCTGGACGAGCTGGTCGGCTTCAACGAGCAGGGCTTTTCGCTGTACATTATGAGCTTCTGGAACATTTTCGACCTCGGCATCCTGCTGCTGCTCGTCATCTACTACTCGCTGCGCATCTGCGGCGTCTTCCTGGCCGACGCCAGCCAGTGGAACGACAACGCCTACGACATCCTGGCCGCCAACGCCATCCTGCTGCTGCCGCGCATCTTTAGCGTGCTCGACCACTACCAGTACTTTTCGCAGCTGCTGATCGCCTTCCGCCTCATGGCCGTCGACCTGGCCGCCGTCTTTGTGCTGATCCTGGTGTCCTGCTCCGGCTTCTTTGTCTTTTTCACCCTCTCGCGCAACGAGAACGACCCCGGCGACGTCATTTACAAGATCTTCCAGATTCTCATGGGCTTCACGCCCGCGGCTTGGGAAGTGTACGTGTCTTGTTCTTGCTTAGTCTCTCTCCGATCCGCGTGCTCACACATTCTAGGTGGCCCTCGTTCAACTTCCTCGGGAAGACCCTCATGGGCCTGTTCCTGATCATCTGCCACTTTGTTGTCGTGTAAGTGGTCCCAGGCCCGCACTCTGCCCTCGGCGACATCTAACTCTCCAGCACCATTCTCATCACTGTCTTGACCAACTCGTTCATGGCGATTGCGTCCAATGCCAACGAGGAGCACCAGTTCCTGTTTGCCATCAACACCATCTCCATGGTCAAGAACGACGCTCTGTTCTCGTACATTGCGCCCACCAACATCTTTGCTTGGATGCTAATGCCGCTGCGGTACTGCATGCCGCTGCCGCATTTCGTCGCCCTGAACCGGCTAGTTATCAAGATGACGCACTGCCCGCTCCTCTTCGGCATCTTTGTCTACGAAAAGTTCTTTCTGGCTCCGTTCATGTACGAGCCAACGGATCTGGTAGAGAACTCAGGCCGAGCACGGCACCGCGCTATCTCCATGGCTGATCCCGGCACCCGATCTGTTCTGTTCAGTCCGAGCATCCGGCTGCGCGAGGAGTCGGTCGCCGGCTTCCAGAAAGATCGCGCGCTCGACGAGGTGTTCCGCCGGACCCCCGACATTGCCACTCTGCGCACACAGCGACGCAACGAACGCCGAAAGACACAGACAGCCATTCGCAACTGGATGGACCAGAACGACGGCATGGGCGGCTCGCCGCACAACTACCCCAACATGGACGGCCGCTTGGACCACGACTGGCGGAGGCGCATGAGCATCAACCGCGACCACCGGGCCACCCAGAGATTCCGCCACTTTTCCGATGTGCGGTCGGCCGCCAGTGATCCGGCCGACCTGTTGTCCCTCTCTGCGTTTCCCTCTATGCCCCGCGAAACAAGAGAGCTGGACCGCGCCACCATGATGCATGGCCCGTTTGACGCGGCTTTCAAGGACCACACCGACGCTGAAGGTGATGACGAGCTAGTGACGAACGACGAAGACGAAGAAAACACCACCAACACCGGCGAGCGGCCAACGCCCCTGGATGGCAACGAGCCGGGTGCAGTCAACGAGGACGACGACGACGACGATGATGATCAGGATAACGAAGACGGGGACTTCTTTGCCACCCCTGTAGCATCGCGGTTCCTGGATCTCGCGGCCAGATCGCCCGAATCACAGATCCAAGGAGAACAGCCCGACGGCGACGGGGACGAGCGGGAAGCCGTGTTTCACGGCAAGCTTCCGCCGACCATGAGCCCTCCCAGGCCCGGGTCTTCTCGTCGTGCACTGCACGCGCGGGCCCTGTCGTCCAACACCATCCTGTACAACCCCTCCCAGGTGGACTCGGGCGAGGAGAATATAGCGCCGCACCCGTCTCTCGGTGCCGCGTTTTCGCCCACGTCGCCCAAGACAGCCATCCACGCGCAGACGCGCACGCGACCAGCCGTCAGCCGGCATACCACACCCGGAACGGCCACGCCAACCGGAGGGGCAGGCCAGCGGTCGCCAAGGCGGTCCGTGTACCAACAACTGGGTGGTGGTAGCGGCGGAGGTGGTGGTGGAGGAGGAGGCGGAGGAGGAGGCGCTCGGCCACGGCCTATTATGCCCCCCCGGGAGCACACACAAACAGCCGGAGCCAGCCGGGCCGCCGCCATTTTCAACAGCACTGCCCTCCTCGACACGCCGGTGCGCCGGGCCCAGCGGCGGATGTCGTCCTTCGATCTCGGCACCGACACGCACTCGGAGCTTGCTTCCGCGTCGGCCGTCGTCGGGCTTGGTGCCGGCGACGACAGCAGCACGTTTGCGGCGATGCCGGCGAGCTTCACGTCGCAGCTAGCACTGGCCACCGCCATGAACCATGCGCGGGCCACCGGCGAGAGCGACCGCGACCGCGACCGCATGAGCCGGCTGGTGCTGGCGCGCATGAAGACGCTCGAGGAGAGCTTCACGGACGTGGTCAAGGAGCTGCGGTCGCTGCAGCAGCAACAGCAGATCGTGGGGTCGGCCATCAGTGCCCAGGCGAGCAATGCGTCGAATGCGTCGAATGCGTCCAACTCGGAGGGGGATGCGCCCAAGGAACGGCCAGCGAGGAGCGGCGACGACGATGCGGGCCCACCAGACACGCTGGACAGAGCCAAGAGGCTCAGCAAGACCATTGTGGGAACGCCGCCGCACACGGCGGGAGCGGGAGCGGCCCTGTTCGAGATCGCCACGTCCAGCAGCAGCCGGGCCGCCCAGCAAGTGCGGACACCGCCCAGCGCCACGGGCGGGAAGAGCCGACTGCCACGGGCGCGACGGAGCAGAGCACCAGACGACGAGCTGTCCGCTGCTGGCGGTTTCGACGGCGACAGCGGCAGCAATCCGCCCGTGCGCCAGGGCAAGGGCAAGGAAATCGAGCGGCCACCCAACCCAGCGCCAGAGTACGACTAAGAGGTAGAGGCATGAGGGGGCATGAGAGGGCAGAGCACGACGACGAGGAGGTGGAGGAGCCATGAGGGGGCCGAGAGGCGAGAGGCGAGAGGCTCGTGTAATTCTGAAGACACCAGAGGCTGCGTGGACTGGCTCCATGCAGTTTTCTCTCTTTTGGGGTCATTTTGGTTCGGTGTTTGTTTTGTTTTTGTTTTAGTGTGCTTCTTTTCATTGGTCTTGCGGCTGATCTTGTCTCGGCACATTGCTTTCTTTCTGCTAGCTGCTCTTGATATCTCACTTCGCGTCCGTTGGGTGATGGTGGACGGGATGCATTGGATACGGCGTTTGGATTGGGCATTTCGTACGGTTTCCCTGCGTCCTACTGATATTTCGTCTCGTTTTCGTCTTCATTTTCGTTTTCTGTTATTGTTTGTGTTGTTATCTGGACATCGTGACGAAAGACGCATAGGTCTTTCCAGTTTCTTGTTCCTGCTTTGGTCTTTGCCAGTTCCACTCAGATACGCTTAATTTTGATCGTAATAGCAGCCGTCTGTCGGCTTGTATTTCTTGATATCTCAGCTTCCGTCCGCTATACTGCCTCCGTTCCTCGTGAAAGTAGCTTGCACACCCTAAACAGCACGCCGACCACTTGATTTATCTAGCCCTTAAATCCTGTCCTTCCCCGTGCAAAACATAATCCCGTTCATCGTGTCTTCGTCCAAAGTCCCCTGTGCATGTACCTCGTGTATAATGTGTCTACCATCCGTTATCCGGTGCCCCCCCATCCTTAATCGCTGATGTCATGCGTAAACGGCATACAATCTCGCTTATACGCCGCCACCGCTGCGGTCGACGCTGACGTAGAGGTTCCGGCTGCCAGGGCCATAGCTAGTGCGCGTCTGCTCCTGGGCCAGTTCGTTGGCCCGAAGAGCATTGGCTTGCCGGCGAATCGTGAGACCAACTCCGGCCGCAGCCATAGTAGCCACGACGGCGACAGCCCGGAGGCGACTGCGGTGGCCGTGTCAGTTATGCCATGCTTCGGGCAGAGGGGTATGTACAGAGTAAGGAAACGTCAAATAACGGCCGGGCCTTACCTCGGCTGAACAGGAACCATTGTCGTTGGTACGAGAAGACGATGCAAGAATGGCGAGATTGAATTACAATAAGAATTCAAGGCAACAGAAGACTATGCAAGAGGAAGAGAATGAGATACGAGGGGCGGGAGAAGAGAGGAATACAAGATAACAACAAGGGGATTATGAGAGGCGACCGCCTATCTTTTCAGTCTTTTTTGTCCTGACCTTTACCGCTGCTTTGTTGGGAGCTCGGTATCAGACGGTACTGCTTGGACGCGCTTCCTCTAGTGCGAGACGCTAAGCAGCAGCTCCAGAAGTCGGGGGAGAATCCGGGGAGGATTCTGAGGGGCCCAGACTTGACCCAACTGGTCGCGTGCACGGTTTGTACGCTGTCTACACACACTATTACGCAAAGTCATGCAAGCCGAATGTACAGCTATGAGTACTCGAAGTCTTCCGGTGGCGACACTCCCAACGGTTTCGAGGTGCTCTTCCAAAAAAATGTGCTCGTATCGCCTGTTCCGTCATTTGATAACTACACCGACATGCATGACGAGGCGAACGAACGACTCTGCCAGTGCAGACAGATGCAAATCGACCGATGCCGGTGCCAGGTCTCAGGTCTTTCTCCACAGGGGGTGTCTTCCCTGTTATTGGCTCTGGGTGACCGCTCTTTACACCATGTCACCAAGATCTCCTTATCACAGCTTCACAGCTTATCTACCCCACCACCTCTTGCTCTCAGCAGCCCTGCCGCCTTGCCACGCTGCTATAAAATCCTCATACTCTTGTAGGCGTCCTACTTGTTCTAGGGCACCCGGCGCCTGTTTCATTCGCAGCCTAATTCCCGCAGCCAGAGATATCCACCACTATGCAGTGCTACCTATTTCACGCAACAGAAGTGACCAACCGTGGTTACAGTGGCAGTCGTGACGCAAATCGTGGCCTGTGTTCTGAATGCGGCAATGCTAGCGACTGCCTACCGTAGTATAAGGTCTCACTGGCCGAAGGTGGGGTAGGCGAGGTAGAAAAGGCTGCACTTCTGCCCTAACAGGAGCCTGTCGCAGTGGTTGCCTAATCCCCGTGCACCCAATGGTTTGCTGTTCTTCAACGGGTCTACTCGTGCTCCGTACCGTCTCACTGAAAATGGATGAACTGCAGCGAGGGGTGTGGCAGTGTTGCTGGTTATGAGCTCTGCAGTCCCTTGTTGCTCTTAGTCTGGGCTCCTATGTAGTTCTGTTAATTTGCTGTCTTGTTGGCTATTTCTTCAGATGCTTTGTTGCGTATCTCTGTCCTGGGCCCCTCGCTACTCGTTTCGTAGTTTTGTATTGCCGTCGTGCTGAGCGCTTCTATCTCGCCATCCTATTCCGTTCTGAACTGCTCTCTAATTGAATATGGTATGTTACCGATCATCTTGGCGCACTAAGTAGCCAAATGGACCAACTCTTGCCAACTTACTGCTTCCTAGAATACCGCGTTTCCCCCCTCAAACGCCCTGATGCAGGAAAGCGAAGGCCTGTCGCAAGACGACCAATATTTGTATGCCGGCATCCAGCATGACGAAGACATCAGACATATCATACAAGCCGAGACCGAATTCGCCGGCTTCTTCCCGGAACATGAAATCGATACGCTCATTTGGCTGCGCATTTCGCCTTCGCTGCGCAAACTAACCTGCGACAACAAAGTCTTTCCTAACGAATGGCTGCTCCCCTATCGCTCGGCCGACCTCCGTGCCAGCGGCTTTGACAAGTTTCAGAGCCTCCTAGACAATGGCCGCTACCAAAACCAAATGACTGCTGAGCTGTTGCAGACGGGCCGAGCAATGCCACCGGGTACCCAGTACGTCTTGGACCTTGGACCATCGACCGACAACGAAGCACATATAGAGCATCTCGCAGACCTGAGCCTGCCCAAGGGCATCCTCCAGTACAGCATGATTACCAAGCTGGATCCAAAGTTCAGGGCACCAACCCATGCTGTCGGTGGTCACGACGATGCTTGTACATGCTTCGCTCACGGAAAGAACGCGCGCATCAAGTCTTCGAATGCAGGCAGGCCATTATCCCCTTCCACGTCCCCGACTGACACCAGCCCCCATGCTGTCCTGCCACAGGAATCCGCTGCCGCGGAGACGACCGACCTGAATGGCGCCATGGCGGTAGACGCGACTCCGGGCGATGGGACTGGTGCTCTTCCTTCCGTGCCTCCAGCTGCCACCAGTGCCGTGCCACCCCCAGTTCAAGTAGATCCGGCCTCCAAATGTATCTGGGACTACGCTCTGGAGCCCAAATACCTGGACATTCCCGACTACTGCGAAGTGCGACATGCCGCCAACGTCATCCGCTTGCTTCGATCCATGCAGGGCAAGCCTCTACTTCTCAACTCTGCGGCGCGCGTATATACGATTGCCGGGCTGGCCAAGCTGTTCGGTGCCGGCGTCACAGACCAGGCTCCCTACCAAAGCCATCTGCGGACATGCGTGTACGACTGGTTCTTTACGAAGCACAACTCGGTCATCGTGGACATTCTCCCGGAAGAGTGCTTCATGATTGCGTGGAACGTGCGTCTGCCGGCTGTTTTGCGCATCGCGTATCGCATTCTCGTGGCAGAAATGGCGCTGGAGACGGCCGGCTCGGACGGCGCGCCTCGCCGCAGTGGCAACCGCAAAACGCATTTTGGCCGCTGGCTATCCGGCATGGACGAGGACATTGAGACGATGCTGGGTCACGCCAGCGAGGCGCTGATGGCGCGGATGGCCAATGCGTGGGAGCTGTTTTCGACGAAACGCTATACCGAGCTTTTCGACATGCCCGAGCGGGCCCGTTTCGCCAAGCTCGAAGACGTCCTCTCGCACACGACGCCCATCACACAGGACCTCGGTGATGCGCTGGAGTGGGTGCAGGAGATTCTGGGGACGTACGACTGGATCGTGGCCCGCTGCGTTTTGCCACGCCGTCCCGAGGAGGTGTACGATAAGCTCAGCATCGAGGAAGTGCCGAAAGAGAAAACGGCCTACTATGCGCGTTCCGCGGACTGTGAGCAGTTCTACAACCAGTACCTGAAGCTCAACCCGCGGCAGCTGCTGGTGACGGCGTACTTTTGGGACGCCGTCTACAACCACGCCAAGGCCGAGCTGCGGCTGGCCACCGGCGGCGTCTCTTTCGACCAGCTGTTGGGGAAACTGGAGTCGGCCCTGGCTCGCGCCGTGATGCTCGACGGCACCGGCACTCTGGCCAAGCGGATCCGTGACTGCCAGCTCTACGGCACCAGCGACGCTCTGGACCTGCCGACACCGGCCGCAGGGCGCCCGGAAAGCCTCCTGGAAAGCACCAGCGGCTCGTCCAGGCGCATCCGCGCCGACTTTTGGCCCCAGCTCTTCGGGAACTTCCGTCCGCTCGTCGAGCAGAAGCACTTCTTATCTGAGCTCGAGCTGCCCATCGAGCGCCCGTCGCCGCATCTGCTGCTAGCGTTGACGGACAACGAGTTCCGCTTTCTCCCCAACTGGGCCGACGGCGAGGACGACGGCACCGGCGCCGTCTTCCAGGAGCCGCTGCCCACCGCCCAGCTCGGACCCATTGGCCCCGGCCCAGCCTACCACACAGGGACCACCACTGTCGGCACAGTCGATGCGATGAGCACGGCGGCACCGTCCTTGAGCGAAGCCGGGTCCGACTTGACCATGGACACCGAGATCGCCACGGACGCCGGCACGGAACGCACCTCGTCGAGCTACATGCTGGTCCGACACCTCAGAGGACTGGAGGTTCAAAGCAACAGCGATAGCGGCCGTGGGCCTGCGGATACATCCGTGCCAGCCTCGATCGTGCATTCGTTCACCAGCCAGGGCAGCCGCCAGGCCTACGACGGCATCTCGTCCGTGACCAACACCCGCGGCATCACGACACCCAGTGTTTCTTCGTCTGCGACATCGTCGTTTGCGATCGTCAGCGACCGCGGCGGTGTTGGTGCTAGTGCTCGTGTCAGCACGACCACGACAGAATCCGGAAGCGAGCTTGGGGACACCAATGGGACGACCAGTGGGACCGTGCGCCCCTCGCATGTGCCTTCTGCCCCAACGCTCGCTTCTGCCGACTACATGGTGGGAGACGAGGGCTTTGTGGACGACGACGACGACGAGAACTACGATTTTGGTAGTGACGATGACGATGACGACAACATGGATGCGCGGTCCGATGTCACTGTCACTTTCGGTGGCGACGACAGCGAGATCGAGATGGTCGAGGCTGGCGGCCCATCCGAAGGGGACCAGAGCGAGTAAAGGCATGGCTGCCTTCGTCTCCTACGTAGCTCCTGGCTTGTTACTTCAGTTCACGTTTTGTCGGGAAAAGGGGGGTTCATGGCGCGTATGTGATACGGCGTTGGGAACACGATAGATACGTCAATAGACATGGCTTCATTTCATCAATGACGGATGCGTGCACAGAGTACTTCATGGTGATTCCTCGTATACTACCCAGCCGCCATCGTGCTACCCAACAGACGCTGGGAGGGCAGATTGTATCATTGCTTCCCGTCTAGCCACGGTTCAGCGTGTTGCCGGCTCCACGCGGGTTGGCCTCCGTGAACTCATCCCACTCCCTCGCCTTCATCGTCTCCGCATCCGCCTTCTCTATGTTGTCCTCATCCGGCTCCGGCGACAGCCCACTGCTCGGCCCTCCGCCCTCGATAATATTGCCACGCCGCCGCTCCTCCTCCAAGTACTCGTCGATCGACATTGTCGGCAGGTTGTGCCCCGGCCGGAACACCCCCTTGGCCAGCTGTGCTCGGTTGGTGTTGCTGCTACCCACAATCGTAAACGGCTGCAGCGGCTTGCCCTCCTTGGACAGCAGCGGCCCAGTCCCCCCGAGCGCACCCCTTACCGTCTCCAAGCGGTCTGTATATCCGGCCGGACCGCTCTTTCGCTCGTTTTCGTCCCCGTTCGTCTGCTGCCGTTGCCGCTGCCGCAGGTCTGCCTTGCCGGGGAGGGCCTCGTCCCCTAGCCCCGCAGGCTGTCCGGGCAAAGGCGGCGGTGCCCGGGCCAGTAGGCTGTCCTCAACATTGAGCATGTCCAGGCTCTGGAATGCCATGTGTGCTGAGTACGCCAGCTGGGCTAGATACAGCTTGCGAGCCGCCTCATCGTCCTCGTCCTCGTCCGCGTCGTCGTCGTCGTCGTCGTTGTCGTCGCCGCCTACTTGTTGTTGGCTGCTATTCTGGTCCTCCTCTTCTAAGCTGTGCAGACGCTGCCGCCGCCGCTGTCTCTGCTGCTGCCGCTCCTGCTGCCGCTGGTTCAACACTGCTAGTTTTGTCCGCAGTTCCTTCTCCGCCCGCGCATTGGCGATCTTGGCATTGCGCCGGGCGTTAGGGTCCATGGGTGCCGCAGACGGTCCGCCGACGCCGGTCACGGTGCTGAACGTTTGTGGACTGTCCGTGTAGGCCTGCAACATGCGCGAATATGGCGTCGCCAGGATCTCGTTGGCATCTAGATGGTGTAGAAATCGCTCGTAGGCCTCGCGAGCTCGTCGGAGCACGGCACGCCGTTCTGTCGGATTTCCCGAGGCAGGTAGACGCTGCGCCACCTCAGCGACGTAGTAGGGCACCAGCATGTACGGCAGGTGGGACGTGGCAATGTCTTCGACGCTTTCATTGCTGCTGAACAGTCCGAGGGACGCGATCTTGGCCGTACAGTCGTCGTAGGCTGCGAGGGCCGAAGAGACCGCATCCGTATACTGGGTGCTGGTCGCGGTGCCTTGTGCCGAGTGGAACGCGCCACGCTCGATGGCCGCTCGCTGTGCCTCAGCAGCAGCAAAAGCACCTTTGAGGGACTGCGGCCGTTGCTCGCTCGAAGTGGCGTCCATCGTGGAGTCTCGAGCTGTCAGAGTAAATGGGCGTTGGGCTGTCTTCTCTCGGCGTAATGTGGACGGTTCTTTGAACGGCTATTCGGTGACCCGACGAAAGAGGCTCTCAGTTGTCAACTGCCTAAGCTGCGCCTCGAATGGTATTCGTGATTTGTATGTGGTGGCGTTGAGCGAAGCTGCATGCACAAATTGCATTGCAAATGTAAAATTATCCACCCCACGGAAACAGTTTAGATGCGCCCAAGCTGCCCTCTGTAGTTACAGCGCCATGACGTATGTGCGATGCCTAAAAATAACAATGCGGGCGCTAAATTGTCACCCAAGCCAACGTCCTCTGCAACCGTTAGCCTCTGGCGCCTGTGTTGGTGCTTCGTGGTGCCGATTGACACCAACAGAGAGTGATAACGGGGAGTGCCTCAAAAGACGTTTTCCCTGGTATTTAATGAATCAACTACATATAATGAATATTGAGATGTTATTGGTTGGCGTGCAAGTGTGAGGCCAACTGGCCATGCAGTTCGCTCCTTCCCTTCTTGGCTATCTACTTCATTCACTGATTGCTTGACAAATTCGTCATCGACTTGTACCTCTTGTACTTGAACGGAGCAGAGTAGAATCCAAATTATATTCGCTGACTTGCCATTCTAGCAAGCGTTCTGCTTTCTCCTCGTCAGGTAGTGACCTTGTCCTTCGCATACCCTTCAGATCAAATGCATTCTCCTCCCCTCCAACACACATGTACAGTCTTTTATCACCGTGGTTTCAAGGTGTGAGAGTCCAGATCACAAACATACTTCCCAGTCTCATATCAGCATTCATAAGCACCAAAATGCCACTCAAAGCAGCTTCTTTTATTGACACCGACGATTCGCTCGGTTCCAGAAACTCTCACTTTCCGTTCGCCCCGCCTGTCAATAAGGATCTCATCCGGCAACCCAAGATCCTAGAGTTACTTTCAAGCCTCGAAAAAGTGCAGGTCTTGAAGAGTGAAGCCAGTGGCTACAATATAGGAGACAACAGAAAGGTTGACAGTGCAACCGGTAACAAAGAGCTAGTTGACATACCACTGACAATGAATGGCGCCAACAATATTCTCGGGGGCCAAGACAACGGAAGCGATGACTCGGAGGCGGACGACATCGGCCCGGACAAAAGCAAATATGACAGTTTGGCTGACGCCTCACGAAAGAAGCGAGCTGATTATAGCGCGTTCAACGTCTGGTTGTCCAAGAACCAGCACAAAATTGCCAAAGAGGCTACGCCCGTGGTCTTCGACGATTATAAAAGTACCACCGCACTGATCCGGGAGTTCGAGAACAAAAAGATCATAGAAAATCCACGAGATTATCAGATCGAACTTTTCGAGAAAGCCAAACAGAAGAATATCATTGCTGTTCTTGATACAGGTAGATATCGCTGAAACTCCAAAAAGGCTTTACGTTGGAGAGCGTAGTATAGTAACGTTGCGATACAGGCTCCGGCAAGACGCTGATTGCTGCTCTTCTCCTCCGCCACACAATCAACACGGAACTCGAAGACCGCATACAGAAAAAGCCACATCGAACATCTTTTTTCGTAGTCGACAAAGTGGCCCTCGTCTACCAGCAGCACGCCGTTCTCGAATGCAACTTGAGCCAATCCGTTGCCAAGTTCTCCAGTCAGGATACCCGGCTGCAGTCAGTTGAATTCTGGAGCAAGGCTTTGAAGGAACACATGGTGATAGTATGCACAGCAGATATTCTACTTGGATGTCTTCACCAATCCTGCATCCGCATGAATCAAATCAATCTCTTGATTTTCGACGAGGCACATCATGCCAAAAAGAACCACCCATACGCACGGATAATCAAGGACTTCTACCCGCATGATAAACCATCAGCCACACGGCCTAAAATATTCGGTATGACTGCATCGCCCGTCGACGGCCGGGAGAATGTTGTCCAAGCTGCTCAGGAACTCGAGGCCCTGCTTCACAGTGAGATAGCCACGGTCAGCGGTGAGCTGTTGCTCCATTCGGCTGCCAAGGCCAAAAAGGAACGGGTGCAATTCTATCATCTCGCAATTCGACCAGCTCCTACTCAACTTACAAAGCAGCTTTTCATGCTCGTTGGAGGCCACAAGCTTTTTTCCCGGAAGTTTGCGTTTGTTCATGAGTGTCTCGTCCAACTGGGCCCGTGGATGGTGGATCGATTTTGGCAGGTCATATTTCGTCCGGAAGAGCTCGCAAAGCAGGAGGCAATGGAGGAAAGGGACGCGACTGCCCATATCGCAGCTGCTAGGGCCCTCATTAATGGCGATGCATCCGATCTGGATTCTCTTGACGGAGGGGTGCAGAAAAAAGCCTTGAGCTTCACCGAGCACGTTTCAGCCGTAAGGGAAGCTAGTGCAATTGTTCAGAAGCATTGCTTCGTTTCACCGTCTCTCGGCCAGCTGTCGAATAAGGTGCACCGGCTCTGTGAGATACTTTCTGATGAGTTCGCAAAGAATGAGGGTAGAGCAACACGGTGCATTGTTTTCGTGGAGCAACGGTATACGGCGATTCTGCTGGCTGATCTTTTCCAGCAGATCGAGATGAAGATTCCAAACTTGCAAACGGATGTTTTAGTAAGTCATCTTTAGTAAACCGTGCATTTATCATACACATTTTCTACCAACTTTGAAAGTAATCGTCGATAACCTAACTCTATTTATTGGTAGATTGGCAGCAGCTCGAACGATATGAAAGCAAACTCGCTACGGACTCAACTTCTGAGCATATCCAGGTTCAAGAAAGCTACCATCAACTGCCTCTTCGCTACAGCTGTGGCAGAAGAGGGTCTGGATATCCCTGATTGCAACTTGATTGTTCGGTTTGATTTATATCGCACCATGATCCAGTATGTTCAATCTCGTGGACGAGCACGACAGGGTGACTCCACCTATATTCACATGGCCGAGCTCGGCAACTTGGAACACATGCGGCTTCTCAATGAAAACAAGTCGAGCGAGGAGAAGATGCGTGAGTTCTGTAACGCACTTCCAGCCGACCGAAAGCTAGAGGGAAACAATTGCAACATGGACTACTTTTTGCAGATGGAGCTAGATCAGCCATTCTATGAAGTTCCGTCCACCAACGCAAAATTGACTTACAGGTCAAGCCTCTCCCTACTCTCCAAATACGCTGCCACACTTCCAGAATCAAGAGATGGAGATTCCCAGCCCCAGTACTCGGTCTTCTACATCGGCAACAACTTCGTTTGTGAGGTTTCTCTTCCATCGTCATCTCCAGTCCGACATGCGACCGGCATTCCCCATTCGCGGAAACAGGTTGCCAAATGCTCTGCAGCTTTTGCAATGTGTCTTCTTTTGTACAAGAAGAAATACATCGACAAGCATCTACAGCCAGTATTCGCATCAAAGCTACCAGAAATGAGGAATGCTCGGCTTGCTATCAGCTCCAAAAGGCTTGAAAAATATCAGATGCAATACAAACCTAAGCACTGGTCAATTCTCGAATCTCCGTCTCAGCTCTTTCTTACAGTCCTACGCCTGACTAATCCAGAGGTTCTTTCTCGCCCATCTACCCCTATAGCTCTTGTTACAAAAACCATGTTGCCGCAAATCCCTCAGATACCACTTTTCTTTGACAAGGGCTGTGCTTCCTATATGGAATGTGTTTCGTTCACTACTCCGATAAGCCCAACAAACAGCGAGCTACATGACCTAGCCGCCTACACATTCCAAGTCTTCAAAGATGTGTTCAGCAAAGAGTATGAGGGATCCGAGTCGGACTGGCCATACTATGTTGCACCTTGTGCATGGACAGACCACAAAGACACTCGATACGATCAGAGGGATACTCCTGACAGCCGATCTCTACTTGACTGGTCTGGCATTCGCTCTGTTGCTCGCGGGGAGCAAGTAAAATGCGAAGGAGATGAGCCCGACGAGTTCTTCACGAACAAATATGTGGCTGACCCCTTTGAGGGATCTCGCAAGTTCCTTCTACGTCGCGTTCGCAGAGATCTAAAACAGACTGACCCCCAACTTGAAACTTCAACGCCTCCCAAAAACCGAGCATGGAAGAAGGTAGAGCACAGCATCTTCAACTACAGTGTTAGCCTTTGGTCCAAGGCGAGAGGAACTCGCGTCTTTCGGCAAAACCAGACGGTAGTTGAAGCAGAGGTGGTAGCTCAACGCCGAAATCTCTTGGACGACCGCATCGAATCGGATCTTCCCGAACCTAAAAGGTGCTACTTGGTCCTTGACACACTGAACATCTCTTCGGTAAGACTCTCTCACTTTACACATCCAAAAATCGGCATTGTTGTATATTTCATAGGCTGACAATATATCCTGCTTTCTAGATACCCGTTGAGGTAGTGGCAATGCTGTACACCTTTCCACCAATTATTTTCCGTATCGAGTCGACACTGATTGCCCTTGAGGCTGCGAAACTACTCAACCTCCAGGAGATATTCCCTGGTTTGGCACTCGAGGCACTCACCAAAGATTGCGATAACTCAGAAGATGACCAAGAAACCCTGGTCAATTTTCAGGGAGGGATGGGCAAGAACTATGAGAGACTGGAGTTCCTTGGCGACTCATTTCTCAAAATGGCCACGACAATTGCACTTTATACGCTCATTCCAGACAAGGACGAATTTGAATATCACGTCCAACGGATGTGCATGGTCTGCAACCGCAATTTACTCAACAATGCTCTCGAGATGGGGCTTGAGAAGTTCATCCGTTCTCGCGAATTTGATCGCTCATGGTACCCTCCAGCTCTTGATGCGACCCATGGTGCGGTTCCACCTGCAACCGCCCCCCCGGATCCTAAAGCGATAGATGCAAAGAAAGACACGGTGTCGGACCAGTGCAAAGAGTTTGGATTGGTGCTGAAAAAGGGAAGGCGGCAGATGGTACACACCACACACGCTCTTGGTGACAAGAACATTGCCGATGTTTGCGAGGCTCTCATCGGCGCAGCATACTTAACCACCTACAAAGAGCAAAACTTTGACCTAGCTGTGCGAGCTGTGTCGGCGGTGGTCAGGAGCAAATTTCATCCCATGAAATCGTACAGTGATTATTTCGCTGCTTACAGGAAACCTAGTTGGCTAACAACGCCAGCGACAGCAGCCCAGCAACACATGGTGCAGACTCTGGCAAATAACATGGGCTACGCATTCCGGCAACCGAAACTTCTGCGCTGCGTTTTCATGCATCCATCCTACCCGCGTCTCTACGAAAATCTTCCAAGCTACCAACGCCTCGAGTTTTTAGGTGACGCTTTGTTCGATATGGCCGCCGTGGACTTCCTATTTCACCGATTCCCCGACAAAGATCCGCAGTGGTTGACAGAACACAAAATGGCCATGGTTTCGAACCAGTTCTTAAGCACGCTGAGCGTGTCGCTCGGCTTTCATAAGCACATGCTGTCATTTTCTGCAGTTTTGCAAAAGCAGGTCTTTGACTTCGTCAGGCAAATTCAAGACGCTCGCGAAGGGGCTGAAGATGAGGCTGAACTGGCTGGGAAACCACGCAGCGATTATTCTCGAGACTATTGGGTGCACGTCACACGGCCGCCAAAGGTACTGGCAGACATGCTCGAGGCCTACATTGGCGCCCTATTTGTTGATGCTGGCTTTGATTATCACGGCGTGGTGCTCGACTTTTTTCGCACTCATGTACAGCCGTATTTCGAGGACATGAGCCTCTACGACAACTTTGCCAACAAGCACCCTGTCACCTTTGCTGTCAAGATGCTGGCACGCCGCTTTGGCTGTCGTGACTGGCGTGTTGTTATGAAGGAAACCCCAGACAACACTGGCGATGGGTGTGTTACATTTGCGACGCAGGTGGCGGCTGGCTTTGTTGTACATGGACAGGTTGTAGGCCACGGTCTGGCGGAAAGCGGACGATACGCAAAGATTGCGGCTGCTAAGCAAGCCTTGGCCAAATTTGAAAGCTTGAGTGTATCGAATTTCCAGAAACTGACAGGCTGCAACTGTCGCGGCCAAGTGGACGTGGATGACGACCCTGCCAAGGTCAAAGAGGAGAACCAGAAGTTTGTTGACGGGTGGGAAGACGAGGGTGAATCTCAGAGCACAGCAGTGTAGATAAATCAAGCTGGCTTAGTCTACTTCACGTCTCTCTGAAACGTTGTATGCTCTAGACAGAAAAAAAAACAAGTGCATCAATTTTTGTACAAAAGAAAAAACATCATATTGTAGAAACAGCTATCCCGCAGTCTGAATCTCCCTCAAATACCGTGATAAATCCTATCTCCCTTTCAGGGTATAAATACATCATATCGCTGAAACCCACGAGACTCGTAACAAAAAGAATAGTACGCAATAACAGTTGAAACAAAAGAAACTCGACAAAGAAAAAAACCAAATTCAAATATGGCTCAGACGTCTCAAAGTGAACATTAATTTATCGTGTTTACTAAGACACGGTGTCTATGACCGAGGGCACATGTGTAGTAGCAGCCCCATTGGAACAGATGCTCTTGGCATCTGCATCTGCTTCTAGGATGCCAACCGTGTTGTCTTTGGACATGTTAGCACCCTCAAAGCTTTGTGACTTCAGAAGAGCGTGGCGAGGTGACGTGGGAGATGCAAACTCCATGCCTGAAGCTCTCCTCTTCGCCTTTGCCTCCTTGCGCATGCGAATGGCCGCAGAAATATCGACTTTTCTAGGCCGCTCCTCTTGGATAGCGCCCCGATCCACTGAACTATTCGGTTTGATAGGGTCTTGAATGACATGACGTCGAAGACTGCTGCTTTGTTGGCTGCTTCCATCCCCAGAGGAAGGTTTAGAAGCTTGCAGGGCGGACTCAGAAGCATCCATCAGCGCAGACAGACGCTTTGTTTCTGACCGTCGAGGTCGGTCAGCAGCAAACTTGCGCTGCACAGGTAGCAACTCTTGGGCAGCGTCAGAGTGGTAGTGGGAGCCATCGTGGAATTGAGAGGAACCCAGTACAGCCAAGAGAGCCTCATTCAGCTCTGCGTTGTTTTCCGTTTGCTTCATAGTTGATAGCTGATTGAGTGCCTGGTGAAGGTCGTCGGACGCTTTTGACATGCTTAGACGGTCGTTCCTAAGCAAGACAACAGGGGCAGGGGCAGAGAATGAATCGTCAAGGCCAGGCAACTGGAACCCGCTAGCACCATAACCGTCATGAAAAAGCAAGTCTTCCTCACTCTTTTTGTCTTTATTAGGCGAGCCAAGAAATGAATCATCATCCGAAGACACATAATCATCGATATTGAACTCAGGAGACATAGCTAGGCTGTTGTCCAGGCAAGAAGCAACCTGGGTAGCTGATTCGGATTGGGACTGCCTTTGGTCCTCATTGCCCATAGGGGTGGTCTTCAAATGTAGACCAGAAGGAACCACCATATTGCTTGCATCAATAGAAGTGTTTGTAGTGTGGTGGGAAAGTGGGCGTGTAAACGTCGCAGCGGTAGAACTAGGGGTCGTGGGCGTTGTAGAGGTCAAAGACCAGTGACGCACAGCACTTGGAGAAGCCTGGAAATTTTCATCTGTATCTACCACCTTGGAGTGAGACTGCGGTGTAGGGGTGGTGTAGTGCCGGGAGTAGTCATAAGGGTCATCATGGCTTTGGCTTCGAGACCGGCTTGTTTTGATGACTGGGTACCGCGTTAGAAATATAGGAGGGCCATTTAACACAAAGTAGAAATTACTTACCAGGTGACGGGGCAGAGTCTCTATCAATAGAAGAGGCCTCATCATGCCAACCGGATTTGAACTCTGATGCCTTCTCTTTAAGGTGTAGCGGAAGGTTCGAAAGAAGATCAGGCATGCCGCCATGGGAAGACGAAGTTGGTCGCGCCGAGTGCATCGAAGAGCGTCCACTGTGCCGCAAAGACGACGATCTCTTGGTAGATCCGCTAAATATGGAACTGGCCACAGCAGCTGAGAGCTGAAAAGAGGTTGGCCGGGGAGACAGGATGTGCTGGTTGTTGACTCGGTACTGCGGAATCGTTTTGTCCTCTTCGCTCTGGGACTCAACAATGGTAACTTCTCTAGAGGAGGTAGAGTAACCACGTCCGGGACGGCTCAGTGATGTTGTAGAGTGATCACCCCTCTGGAGATAGTGTAGCATGGCAATTGGTGAGCTGTTTCCTGGCTCCAAGGATGAGGCATTCCCGCTAGAACCAAATTGATTCGCCTGAGAGACGGAGATGTGGAGATTTGAGCCCTTCCCTGAAGCGTGTGATTGGATTGAGTCCGCACGGGTATGGCTTTGTGTATCAGATGAGGCGGTCGGGTGTGATGAGGGAAGGATATTCAGGGACCGACGCTTTTGTGGTCGTTGCGTCAGTGCTGCTGACGGCATGACAATGGCCGAGTGTCTTTTATTAAAGACAGCACTGTTCGAAGAATTGAAGGACCGTGTCCGAAGTGCAGAATCAATCGAGGGCTGTTTGGTGAGGCTTCGCAACGAGCTATCAAGCGCTGCCCGAGAGGGCTCCCAAGATGAAACTGGTCGGCGTTGGCTCATTAGTCTCGATTTATCAGCATAGAATTCCTGTACTTGGAGTGAGCCAAGATCATAGCCATTTGTTGCGATATTTCTGTCTGCCACATCCTCGCCATAGTCACGGACTCCGGAAGCCTCAACTCGGCCGCGGAAGTCAGATGGCCCAATCTTTGAATGGGCGTCAAGGAGGTCGACATGGCCGTAGTTCAGAATGTTTGGCTTCACTAGAGTTATCCATGGAGCGGATTTCGCCTCGTATGGACCGTTACTCATTTGTAACGGCCGGTGAGAAGCTAGGCGGGTGCCCTGTGAAGCAGTACCGGCTTTCCAGTCGGCAGCGGCAGGCCGGTGTCCAGGCCCTACAGGAGCCGGTGCCGCATACCGTTGTTGTGGTTGTGGGGAGCGCGGCGACCACGCACCACTCAAGATTCTGGAGGCCCTCGAACGGGGTTCGATGGTGGTTGGACCATCTTCTCCATAAATTGTTTGGACAACTAGGATATTATTAGATCTAGCACATATAGAAGCGGGGAAGAGGAAAATGAGAGCACTCACACCGCACCGGAGAAGGAGAGGACGGGTTTCTCTCATAGGGTGGTGCTCTAGCTTGATCTTTCTGTTGCTGTCTCTCCGAGTTAATTTTTCGAGAGATTAGAGTCAAGAGGCCCATGGCGATGACCAGTGCTCTGCCATAGGCGGCAGACGACTAGCCCAGAATGAGAGTGTGCTATGGGGGGTTTGTAGGCCAATTGTGGTGTAGAAGTCGTGATGGAAAAATGCAAGACGAGTGTAGCTTGCTTGTTTGCTAAACTTTGGTAGAAGGCAAGTGCACAGTAGAAAGGCAAAATAGAGGTAGGTAACACGAATAGATGCGGCGCTGGTAGCACTTAAAAGAGTTGTTCCTAGACCCAGCTCAAGTAGAGTTGAAACAAACGAGAAACGGATAGGAATAGAAAAAACAAATATGGTAAGAAGCAGATGGTGGTTGAGACAAATGGAACTTGGGATCTTAGAAAGGAAGGTGAAAGTAGGTGATCAATGTACGAAAATTAAAAGAGGTCAAGGCAATGACACATGATAGTAAAACATAGGCGCAATTGGGAAGGCAAAGAGAAAGTAGACAGAGCAGAAGGGTTCTAGGAGCTCTTCTATAGTTGATGTGATGGGTCGCCGGACAGCAGAGTGCAGTCTGCTCGTAGTGATTGGATTCTTCAGCTCAGAGTGGTAGTGCGATGAGACGGCGCTAAGATGTGGTTCCTGAAGGTGGCTAAAAGAAGCTCGGACAGGGAGTGTGAGAAGTCTTGGGAGGGTGTGGTCAAGAGTGGCGCGAGTGGATAGACGAATGAGCATACATCACGTAAGGTGCAGAGGGTGCAGATGGTACTGAGGGAGAGATGGAGCTTGGTAGATGGGGGGGAGCCCCGTATAAGACTTCGTAGGCCAGGAATGCTTCACCGTGTGGACTACCTCCGCCACAGGAAACATATGTGTGGCTCTCGGCAGAACGCCTCGCAGGACGGCATAAAGTGGGAGTATTCGTAGTCAGCTCGTGGAATCAAAATAGGGCCGCCCCTCTGTCGGCCCCGTCTATCGGCGCCTGCAGCTGTTCTTGGTGTTGTGCTTGGTGATGCAGGGATCAGGGCGAGTTTGAGATGCATTCGTATGTATACGATGAGTTGTACGGAGCACATACGAGTACGTACGACTTCGTACAAATTCCGTACATCTTTCGGCCTAGGTCATCTAGCCTCTCTTCTCCTCGAGTAGATTAGCTCGCCGTCTACCAGGGGCCTTGCTTCTTGGAATATATGTACGAGTACTCTGTGCACCAGTGAACGAAGTACCCGTCCTCTGTACATCGTACTCGTACATGGTATGACGGCATGTTGTGGCCAAGCGTGCCTTGTGCGAGCAAAAGCTTCTGTGTTTATGTACATTTGTAGCTAGCAACACGGGCTTCAAAGATACATGTTCAGAACCGAAGCGTATGTAGACGAGAGCTGCGCAACGCAATTTCGGCCAGAGAAAGGTACCTCGGGTCGCGCGCCCCCGTGTTTGAGGTTTTGTTTCTACTCGTAGCTCTCGCTGAAGTGGTCGCCGTCCATTTCTCTTGGTGGGCCTTTCTGGTGCGTGGAGTTGTGGCATCAGTGCAGTCACATACGGAGTATGTGTGCTTCGTGTGCATGTGAGCTGCATTAGCCCTCTGCTGGCCAGCCTGGAACCGCTGAGGTGACAACCCAGTGTGTGCCTGGAAAGCACCGCGGATAAAGTGTCGCTGGTACGGAATGCTGGCGTCAACCCTGCTCCTGGGCAGCCGCCCATAGTAAGCCGGCTTCTGTTGGCTGCGTTTCCCTCATCTCCCGCTTGGTCGTGTCCCCCGGCTTTCATCTTTGCGGCCCATTCAAGCCAAATTGGCGGTGATCCCACAGCTGAACAACATGGGTGTTGAGCGCTGGGACGATTTGTGGGCTTGCTCCGCCGGCAGAGGGTAATGAACAGGGGGTTTTTCTGGAAGACCGCCAGAGGGCTTTGGCCCAAGTGAATTTAGAGGAGGCCCTAGAACAGGGATCATCCCGGAGCGGTGATAGCAAGATGAAATAGCCCGATGGATTTCCAGAGGGGACCCAGCGGAGGACTCCGTTTTTAGAGCACAATATTTGAAAGTACTGGCAGTTAGCTGCTTGACCAGGGTCATTTCTTCGCTGTGGCCCTTCGATCGGAGTGGGCGCTCTTTTTTTTCTAGTCCCCCCGTCACTGCAGAAAGACGTCGGGCAATATTTCTCTTTAGCTCGTAACTAGTTGCGTGTCTAAGCCTGGACGGGCCATTCTCGTCCAGCACTCCGTATTATTGGAAGGCAGCACGCGTCGCCACACCAGTTGGCCCGCGGTCGCCTCTTTGTCTCAACCGAGCTGTTTATGTGAAAACAAGTCGGCCGCACCAGTCCGTTCGCTCGGCTTTTGTGGTGGCCGTGCGGCCATGGCGGACGAACTAGAAATGCATTATTGAGACAGGTAAAATGAGTAGGTTGGCGGACGTGTGAGAAGAGGCAATGTACAGCTCGGTCGCTCTGGGAGGCCATTGGAGCTTGTCACGGCAGTTCTGGAGCAGCACAGGGAGGCTGCATGCTCCTTAGGCTCTAGAAGCAAGGACGACAGGGCAAAGGTGGCGATGCCGATTGTGCTGTTGTGAGCCTGGAGCTACATAGCTCTACCTGTTCGACTTGTTGCGTATACGAGTACGTGTACTCTTTGCATATGTCGTGTATCGCGCCTTCCTTGTGTTTCCCATCCTGGCACCGCGCCACGCTGATAGGCAGTCTGCGCAGCAAATGCTTCTGCCCTCGCTTCTACATTCCCCGGTTCTTTCCTTCCCTTCGGTGGCTCTCCGATGCACGTCGACATGCACGTCAGCCTCGGTCAGCCTCGGTCAGCACCTTCCCGCAATATGCTCCGTTGCTTGGTCCTGGCCCACCGCAACTTCCGCCTTCGAACAGTATCATGCACTCGTATGCCGTTCTTCAGTACGCAAGAGGGCCTGCGGGCTTATGGCAAACACACCGACACTTGCTAGAAAGCAGTGGCCATGGATTGTGTCTTCCTAAAGGACTCGGCGAGCGCCTAGTGGGGACTGCATAATATTGGAACTCGGAGGACCGGCCATCAGCGTTGACGGATGTGCGAAACTGTGGTATGCCGCATTGCCGCAGCAGCCTCCAAAAATGCATGTTGCGCTCCCGTACGGAGCACGAATATGCCATACATGGTTGAAAGTTGAAAGCCAATGTCCCGCTCCTGAGCATCTGATGGGAGACAGGCAGCCAGGGAGCCAGGTGATCCACTAACCCTACGAACCTACTGTTGCTTTCTTCCCCTGTCAACTAGCCGCTGGTCAAGATCTAAGGAAACAGTGATGCGCATATTTTGGCAGGGGATCTTCAAGTATTTGGAAGTGTACTGTACGACTGCGAAATTCGTATGTATTTGAGTTTCTACCTTGGCCAATGCCGCCGAACATTGTCATCATAGTGTACTGGCGCACCTTCCATTACTGCCAATCCCATCAGTCGGCCCTGCAAAGGTAGCATCCAACTCTTCTCCATGCAAACAGAAACATCTGTCGGCCCACATCTCCTGCCGACTCCTTTTTCTTGCTTGTCGTCGCATTCAGCTCTCTTGCTTCGTCGTCTCCCTTTCCCTTCCCAACGACTGTCTCACTCTGGGACACCGGTTTGTTAGCGGAAAAGTACACAGTACTCCATACGAGTGCACACATGCGGTCTCATTCTTAGCTGTATATAGTGTACTCGTTGTATGTGGAGGTGACCAGCACACTGGAACGGACTGTTTTAGTGGCCATAGGCCGGTGCTCGCCACTAATGCAGCCGCAACCCACTACACTACTGACAGGGGCACCGGGCGTCCGTTATTGGCCAAGGGAGACCGCCAGGAAAAATGGGAGGGAACCAGGCCGAGCCGATGAAATCTTCAGGGGAAAACTGCTCAAAGAACAAAGAAACGGCAAAATTAGTGACGATCATTCAGGGGAACGGCAATCTGACATTGTGCACTTGTGGGCACAGTCACGAGAGAAAGTCGTGCCTCTGTGTAAGCGCTCTGTGCTTCTATGTACTGGTAGTCGTGCACCGATATCCGTCTCTGCCCTCGAAATTCTCAATGTCTTTTTCGGTCCAAAACGCCTGGCCAATGCTTCTCCCTCGCTATATAGTAACGGACCGCCCCCTAGTCTGAGCACGCTCTAGAACGAGTCGTCCATGCTGCATTCGTACAAATATCGATTCTGTCGGACACGTGGCATATCGTGGCATTTGCACCTGCCTACTCTGTTTGGGGCGGTTGCTCCGAAAGGGCAGGTTGTCCTCGCCGGTCCAAGCCAATAAAGCACTACGTCCTCCGTACATACGTCGTATACATATGTATGCCAAAGGGATGACGCTGTCGCTTGAAGTCATGTTTGGGCTGGCTCGCCCGTCTAAGGGTGCCACGCATATCAGACTGCGACCTGCAAGTAGACAAGTGGATGTACTACGACGTAATATGTATAATGTATTCTAGGTGGCCGTTAAATCGAAAGTGGCACATAATGTAACAGACCGCGACTTATGGTTCTTTTTCCTAGCCCCTCCCCTTCTTATGTTCCCAGTAGATACGACGCTACAGCACCGCTGTACACTACACCGTAGTGTACGTGTGCTTTCTTTTGGCTTCATCTCAACATGTCCCCCCCCCCAGTCTACTTCAGCCAATGTGTCCGATGCATGTATGCGTATGCAGGAGTAAAAAACAAGCACACTAGCCATGCCCCCTGAGCCTGGCAACATACTTGTTCCTGGTAAAACACTCCACACCAGCGTGCGCTGCTAATTGACGGCATGACGCCTCTGTGCGTGCTTGGTCAAAAATACAATACCAAGCCGTGTCTTTCTGAGACTATACGCAAGGCACAACGAGCTGGTCTACCGTGCCGTCTGTTTCGCTGGATACTTATTCTTGCCACTTGCCGGCAACCCATCGGAATATCGCCCAATTCGACCCCCTAGGCGTTGAGGTAATATATGTTACTTACTTTCCTTCCCGACCGATTGTTCGGACCTCTTGATCGCCAACCAATAAAGGCGATCTGCCGATCCACGGCTGAATTGGGAGAGAGCAGGAGAAACAGCAGTGAAACGAGAAAGACCGGCAGATAGAGAACGAGGGGCAACTGTGATTGCTTTTTCTTGATTCCGGGGCCACGGAATTGCACATACAAAATTCGTATCATAGGAAGAAACACCGGTAGGCATCCAAAGCCACTGTCTGCCTCCTTCCGCCACCTCCGGGTGGTAATACGGTTGCCTTGGCTGCGGAAGCACACAGTCGCATCCCGTGAAATGATGCACCGCGACCGCCTTCGAACAAAAAGTGGTTTCATTATTGCTTCCTATCTCGTAAGCACGAGCCGTCAGGCAGGTGCGAAGAACAGAGTGCCTTCCCCTGTCCGCCAGTACGCGTACCAGCCATCACACGCACAAACATTTTTTCAATGCGACACAGATGTTTGTATGCTTAGCTTCATTGTACTAGGATCGTCCCTGCTCCAAGAGCCGCTCGGCCCAGGACAGACCCTCCTCCCCGCAGGCCGCAAGGCCGTGCCAGCGCCTGAGCGCTCCTCTTACATACCAAAAAAGAGTCCAGAGCAAACAATGTGTGACTCTCCCGCACCTTCTCGTTCAGTGTGCGCAGTATCGCATGAGCGCTGTCAATATATGCCGGGTACAGCATCTCTCTTGCTGTCGCTGACGTGGTCGGGCTCTATCTGCAAGTTTTGGGAAACTGCGAGTCCCATTCTAGTTGCATTCCGTTAGGTCCTGCCATACAGTACTGGGCGGTCCCCGTTTTGGCAAGCAAGGAAGGAAGGCGTCGTACGTCGGCGCCACAAACGTAAAGAGCAGACGGCGGAAATTTTTTGTGAAGGCTTGTAGAAACCCAGACTTTCTTTCGTCTTCATAGCACGCAGGCAGGCTATGACAGAACGTGGATGTCTATCGGGATTGGCAACATATCCTCTGGGGCAGCCGTGTGTAGTGTCACTCTCACTCTGGGGGTAGGTGATGTTGTGTCACTCGATCCCTGAAGCACATGGCAGAATTAGGTTCTTCGAGCTTCCCCTAAGTGTGACACCTCAAAGCAGAATATATGTAAGTAGGTGTGCCCGGAATTGTCTCTACTCCGCACTTTCCATCTTAATCTCTAGCCAAGGTAGGCCCTATCTGTGTTGAGTCGGCTTGCACTTGAGATGTTGTAGCTGCTTTTCTCACTCATTGAGGCAAGAGTCCTCCGTCGTGAAGATCCTGTTACCAGAGAGAGGAGGACTCTTTCTCTAGTCTCATGCCACTCTTTGGCAGGAACATTTTGCTGCAGCCTCTTGACTTCCTAGAATAGTTATCTTCTCATTGATTTCGAACGTAGCAAGGGGCTTCCTCTGTTCCTATCTCTTTTTACCGTAGAGAAAAGCGTCAATGAGAAGGAACCGGGGTGATTCTTGCTATTATATTTCTCCCGAAGGAGCTCTGCATATTTGTTTGTTTTGGTTAGGGGTGGGAGGAAAGAACCACCCTGACGTGGCTAGCTAAGCGTATAATATCCTGGACTTTTGATATCTCGAATGTTTTTGTTTCCCTTCGTCTTCTTCTTTTCTCTCGACGCATCAGCCCTGTTTGCTCATTCGCACAACCATTCTTACCATCTACATGTATTTTCAAGTTTCTCTACCTGCATTTCTAAAGACTTCTCATACGTCCGACATCCTGGCTACCTTTCCATTTAGAAACACTCGCCCCCTTAAAACCACGGCTACTCCTGTGACCGACTGCAAGAAGAAGGCTGACTTATACTGCAAGGCTCTTCAGTTCATGTTCCCTGCCCTTCGAGTTTGCCCTTTTGACCATCTCTTGTCTTTGACTATTGATCCAATGGAGTCGTCTTCTACTAAGTCCGCACCGGCTCCGGTGCTGGCTGCCGACAACTCGGACGTTTCTACCCAACAGACTACACAGCCTCAGGCAATTGTTCAAGACTCAATCTCTGAACAGGCATCGGGACAGTATGCAGCTGAGACCCAAGATGGATATGTTGCTCCGGCTCGAGACCAGGCAAATGATGCATCGGCCACTGAGGGCATAGATGCAAAGGATGCTCCCAGCACTAGCGGCACAGACGGAGCCAACGACGATTGCAGCCCTCCTCCGCCATGTAAGTTCATTGTTATTATTTTCATGTGCTTGTACATACTGACCTTTTCACCTAGGCCCAGCTCCAGCCCCTGACCCAGCCTGTAAGGACCCTGCACCTCCTCCGCCGCCTCCGCCACCTCCGCCACCACCACCGACGTGCAAGAGCCCGGTTCCAGCCCCAATACCCTGCAAGGATCCGTCTCCCCCTCCTTCTCCTCCCTGCAAGCCATCACCGCCGGCATGCAAGAGCCCATCACCTCCTCCATCGCCGCCGTGTGGCAAGAGCCCGTCTCCCCCTCCATCGCCGCCGTGCTACAAGGATCCATCTCCGCCGCCGTCGCCACCGTCGCCGCCGTGCGCGCCATCCCCACCACCTTGCAAGTCCCCATCGCCTCCACCTGACCCGTGCCCAACTCAGCATTCGAGTGGCTGGGATACCGGCTGCAATGACGGACCGTCGGACCAGGAGCCGGCATCGGCATACTCTGAGACTGGGTACTCCAAGTCTTACGACACCAAGTACAAAGGAGATGCATCTACCTATTCCAGCTACAAGGCCCCGCCGAATGGTTCTTGTGGGAAGCCTGGCACCTGCAGCTCATCCGGGTGTGGGAAGGGATGCAAGTAAATCCCAATGGTTTTGGTAAGTTCTAATCTATGCATGATACTTTGATAACTCGACCCTACTATCGTTGATAGCTAATCGCGGTTTCTTATAGATGTATATGCTTTGGCTCGGTGTTGCATGGAAGGACGATGCGAAGCTAACTGAAAAAGTGTGTGTTTCAAGGCGATGATGTTGCTATGACAGGAACGTGGCTTAGGTAAACTCTTTCTCTTTTGTAGAACTCTTTTCCAGAATATGTTCACCTAGAATCCTTTTACGCCTTCTCAATAAACGCTTCCTCTTAGTCAAACTTTGTTCGCGGCAAAAGACTTGGCCGTAGCGGTATTTAGAATATCGCTTATTTTTATCTATAAGCCACCGTATTTATAATGTTGAAACACTACATCAATCAACCACTCCTCCGTTAATAATGGATATACGATGCAGATAACTAGTAAATCAGATATACCGCCGAGCATGCAGCTCTTGTGTGTAATGACACCCTAACAGACACCGCGAAAGCCAATACAGTCATTAGTCCAAAGCTGGAGCAAGAGCAACACAGCTGAAACGCAGGTCAGAAGCAGCTTCACGGCTAAGGAAGGCCAAGGGGCCCAACCGCAGGGCCTCCTCAGAGAGCACATCTTCTCCTGGTGCCAAAACACCGCGTGATAGCGGACCCTTGCGGCGCCCGTCTAGCTCCCAGTATGTATTGTCGTCGGTTTTCACAAAGCAGACGTAGTGGAGGTCGACATCATCGCGGGCGTCTGGCGCAGTAGTATCACCACCTTGAGCGGCAGCGGCGTGGGCAGCGGCGAGCGCCCTGTCGGTTTCGAGCAATCGAGAGCGGTCCTGTGGAGCTAAGGGAATAGCGCGCTTGATCAGCGAATCCAAAGCAGAGTCCTCCTCGATGAAATTGCGGGCAGGACCGTTGGCAGTTGCATGCAAAAGACCCATGAGTCCGCAAGCGTTGCGGATGGTCTGCCGGAACCAAACGACGGGCTCCGAAGCTCCTGACCCGGCATACAGCGCGCGGTCGCTGTCTTCGGCCACTCTGTGTTCTTCGTAGACTTTAGAAACCGGGAAAACAAGCAGCAGCGCCATGGCTGGTCGCGGCACAAAGCTAAGAAGCTCGGGATCGTGGAGGCTGATCACATCGTGGATCTCGAGGGCAGGCGACAGACCAAGGCTGTGCAGCAGACTGGACATCTGTATCGGGTTGGCCTCCAGGGGAATGAAGGCATGTGGTGCGTCTGCCGCCGTGTTAGGGTCTTCAAGCGAGTAGCTCTCGCTGCTTGTCGTTGCCGGAGCGGGAGCGCCAGAGGTGGTGGCTTCTTCGGAGCTTGCCATGGTGTGTGTTTCGGCCCTTTCCTATTCTTTCCGCTGCGGTACCTTGTCGCGAAAGCTGGGTGTCTCGAGAAGCAAAAGAGGAAGCAAATAAGTCAAAATATTTTTTAGTTGGCTGGAAATTATGTCGGGGCAGAAACCAAAGAATCACAAAGGCGAGAGGCGAAGCAGTCTGTTTAACTACTGCGGGGAACTAAACTGGTTGGCATATGACCTCATTCCAGCAGGCGGCGCAAGCTTTCCTGCCTAAGCTAGGCAGTGAATCGCGCCTTGTAGAATGCCCTTTCGCCGCTCGAGCGACCTGCGCGCTGCAACGGCTCTGATACATGCATTCCGTATGCAGACAGCGTTCAGTGATACATGCATGCCGCGGAGTACGGAGCACAGGATCTCAATATGTTTTCATGCCCTTTTATGGTCGCAATGATACAGATGTGATCTTGCGGAACCTGTTTGGGAAATGTTGCTGGTTTGCAAGCAGCGACTTACTCGTAGAGCACTGTAGGCTAGGCACCTATAAGGGACAATATGTGACACTACAGCGCCAATATGTTGCTTCCCCCGCTGTAGCTACGGCACGGAGAACGCTGACAGGGCCGTCATATTTGCACAATTTATAGCCCCCCAAGCTAGTGCAGGAACCGCTAAGATACGAGTTCTTCAGCACAAAGAAGGGTTGGCTGATGGAGCCAGATGTTTGCGGCTATGCTCTAACTATTAATACCAGAACAGCCCCTCTGCTCGGACAGCCTTCGACTCGAGTAAAAAAAACCTGGTTGCTGCCCCCCTTCATTCCCCCACCCTTTCGCCAGAGCTCGAGCCGAATCGATATCTCAACAAGTCGCGCCAGGGACACAGAAAACATTCGAGTCCCTAGCGCATCACGTTTCTGCTTCGTCGTTTTATCGAACCTCTGCACTGGTATATATTTCTGTTCGGAGCTCAATCATTGCCATTATTTCTAGCTTTCAAGGGCAGCCAACACCTGTTGTGTCTTTTATACCTTTGGCAGTGTTTTACCCACAGCACCTTTTAGGGGGTAAGAAACCAACCGGCTGAAATCCATATAAAGCCACGGCGCCTAAAGCTTTGATACTGGTCTTATCGATACCACCCTTTGCGAGTAGCAAGCTCATTTTTTCTTGACCGCAAAACTTGGGGTCGCGTCAACAACTTTTGTTCGCTCACCCCTGTACCCAAGACACGACAACCACCCACAATGTCGGACCACGACGGCGATTTCGGCGGTATGTCTGTTCACTAATTCCCCCGCCCTCGTTCTTTCATTTGCGCGATGCCATGCGCTCTGTAGTGCAGAGGGCAGTGCAGCAGACTTTCAACCTTTTCCAATCATCTTGTTTCGAGCACAAGATTTGCCCCGTGGAAATGAAAAAGCTTGCCAGTCGAGTCTAGTGCATTTCATAGTTGGGATATGATGCCTCCAGGAGCCTTAGGCTCGCTCCCTGTGCTACAATAGCAAGTGCCTATTGTGCAACCCTCAAGATGTTCGCTGTCCTTGCTTCATACTTTATTCACGCGGGTAGTGTGACGGTATAGGCGAGTAATGAATGAAGATTACGAGGGAATAGCACTGGCGCCACTCCACCTGTTCTTGGGTGCTTTTAAAGGTCCCCTTTGTTGTCATACACGAGGTTGCGTTTCCTCTTTGTCTCTCTGAATATCTCTCTAGTATCATCTGGACCTGTTGGGACTAACCGATGCTTCAGGCAATGATGATCTCTCTCTGCCAAAAGGTACGTTTTAATTTGGTACCCCCACTGTTCGTGATTCGATGGTGTGTGTGTATTAACTCATCCTTTTTCCTATGTAGCCACCGTCCAGAAGATTGTCACCGAGATCTTGCCGTCTAGCACCGGCATTGCCTTTTCCAAAGATGCTCGGGATTTGCTCATTGAATGCTGTGTTGAGTTTATCACGCTCATCTCCTCAGAAGCAAACGAGATCTCAGAAAAGGAAGCCAAGAAGACCATCGCCTGTGACCACATCACCCGCGCCCTTGAGCAGCTCGGCTTTTCCGAGTACATTGGCGCAGTCCTCGAAGCAGCCCAAGAACACAAGGATGTGCAGAAGGGCCGCGAACGCAAGGCGGACAAGTTCACGCAGAGCGGCATGACTCTGGAGGAGCTGGAGCGGCTGCAGCAAGAACAGTTTGCCGAGGCAGCCATGCGGCACGGTTGAGAAGAGGAAGACGCAGAAGTTGGCTCTAGCGGTTTATGTTGGGGTGCTCGGATCTTTGGCCTTGTTTTGTATACCATTCTATATGGCTCGGCGGCTCAATGGTTGGCCTGGCGTTCAAAGGTTTTCGGATACATGAATTTGCATGAACACAAGACAAAATGTCCATTTCACATTGTTTGAGATTCGTATTCCATGTGTGGCTGTTGCCTTGAAATACTTATTTCTCTTAACAAAAGAATATATTCCAAACATCGCGACTATACTAGTAACACAGAGCAGGAAACAACAAAACAGCAACGGACGGTGTAGACTGTTGGCGTTGCTGAAATGGTGATCCAAAAAGCAGTTATGAAATAATAATGAGTGGATAGAGGACTGGGGTCGCATCGGAATGACGGAAAAGACACCCTCAGATCCGTGTTAAAGATCCAGCCCGCTAGAACAAAAAAAAGGCAAATAATCAATGTGACAAAGAAAATAAAATAGCCATAAATAAGTATTGACCCTAATCAGTCTCAATTAGGTCGAGATGAGACGACAATCAGACAGGGAGAGGTAGGGGCTCTTGCAGTGAGAGAAGTGCCGGAATCTAAGCCTCCGACTTGGTCTCCTTATCTTCGTAGGGAGGGAGGTCCTCCTGGCTCTCCTCGTCCGCCATGGCCATGAGACCAGCCTTCTCGTCAGCAGCGCCGGCCTCGGTGTGCCCAGCCTTGGCAGACGCAATATGCTTAGCAGCCGGCCGGCGGCCGCAGATAGTGCGGTACACGGCCACCACGACAGAGGCGGCCACCATGCCGACAACGCTGGAGATAACACCCGCGGCCACGCCGATGAGGACGGGGAAGATAATGTGGGCAGCAAACTTCTTGACCATCTTGAGCAAGCCGGGCTTGTGCATGGGGTGGTGCTGCTTGTGGAAAGACTCGCGGCCGTGGCCCTCCTCCTGGCCGTGCTCGTGGTGACCATGGCCGTGGGGGTGGGGCCCATGGTGGAAGTCGTCCTCGTTGACCTCCTCACCGGCCTTGCCCTTGGGACGCATGCCGCCGCAGTGGTGACCCGGCTTCATCTGAGACTCAATGGTGACCTTCCAGCGGCACCAGAAGTTGGTGCACTCGGCGAGCTTCTTGGCCAGGTCGGCATCTGCCTCAGCCTGAGAAGGCGGCGGCGGCGGAGGGCGGTGGTGGTGGTGGCCACCCTTGTGCTCGCCCTCGACCTCGACGCGCAGAATCGACAAGAGTCCGTCCTGCTCCGTGATGAAGGCGTGCATGGCCGGGATGTTCTGGATGAAGCTACCATTGACCTGGAAGACGTGGGTCGACAGGATGAAGGTGGCCGTGTGCTTCTCCTCGTCCGTCTCCAGCGCGGTGTAGCGCCGAGAAAAGCCCAGAGGCACCCGGAAGTAGGGCTCGCCGGGGACGTGAGCCGCCTCCATCACCTTGCGGTCGTGGTCATCCGCGTGCTCCTCGTGGTGGTGCTTCGGTCCCTTGGGGGTTCCGGTGATCTTGGTCGGCCGTGTAGAAGGATCAAGTTTCTTCCCATCAGGCACGGCACCCTTTTCGTGGTGCTTGCCCTTGCCCTCGTGGTGTTTGTGCTCCTTGTGCTCCTTGCGGAGCACGTCGTCGGGAACTTGCACGGCAGACGGGTACATGCTCAGCATCGCTGGCCGCGGGTACAGCTCAAAGCCGTTGAGCAGAAGCTGGTCCGTGTCCCCGCGGCGTTCGATCGCGTAGAGGAACTCGAGAGAGTTGGGCACATCGACCTGCACCAGCCGATCGAACTGACCCTCCTCCTTGGGGGCTGGCACCGCCAACAAGCAGCCGGGGCAGGGCACGTGTGCCAAAGCCGCCTTGTGGTGCTCATGGTTGATGGACTCGGGCTCGAAGGGGAGAGCATGGACGCTGCCAGCCTTGGGGCCGTCGTGCTGGGCACCCTCGAGGCCCGTCGGCGGAGGCATCATGAACGCCGAGGCCGTGGACGACGCCAGCGCCGCCGCCAAGAAAGCCTTGGACAACATGGCTGATCAGATCTTTCGAGCTTTCGATATGGGCGTGTTCGTGTGGAATGCGAGATTTCGTCGATAATGACCTCCGATATCCCTCTATCGATGATATCGAGGCGTTGGATGGAGTTGCTGAAGCGTTACGTCCACTCGACACACCAGCGACACAACATTAAGAGGAAACGGCCAGGGGCGCTGGGCGGTGGGCTGAGCGTTTGGGCGGTTAGGCCGGCCACATACGAGTACATACGAGTACATACTATGAGGTGGGGCGCCCTACCTGTGATGACTGGAATGCGCAGCGAAAACTCCAGCGAAACACGTACTGACGACTACTCTAATCTTGCTCAGAGCCAAAAGTGTTCTACGCCACACCATATTTGGCCTAGTCCCGTGCAGAGGAGCGTCTTAGTCATGGAACGGGGACATTTTATTCGCTACAGTCCATTGTTAGGAGGGTGAGGCATACGTAATGTCCGTTTGGGGCCCTTTCCATGCGCTCTTCGTCTACATACTCAAGCAAACAAGCGGCAATAATCGGGTCCATCTGCACGTGACTCGCTCTCGCTCTTATGTATGCGTACTCGTAGCCAATACGCGCGTTCGGTAATTAGAACCCTGGTCCCTACTAGGATACGCATTCGACAATGCTCAAATGTGCTCCGTATGGTTACGAATAAGGGCCGGATAATCGCACACACGATCACGCCGAATGGCATACGGAGTACGAGTATTCCGTACACCCGCCGCTGCTCTTCTGCCTGCTTCGGCTACCGATCTGCCGTTACTTCGTCTTACTCTACTCTGCAGAAAACATGCGTGTCTACTTCGTGCTAGACAACACCAAAGCGGCGGAGGCTGCCCAATTTGGGGTTGGATTCTTTCCTTTTCTGTTGCATGCATTAGCGTTTATAGCCATAGGCGGTGAAACTGTCCTTCTTTGCACAAATATTTGATCGCCAGCCATAGACGGAGCAGAATATGGTTTCTACATGCACAGTCGAACTACCAGGTGTAGAATGAAACGAAGTCACCTTGACATAGCGAAAATGGCGAAAATACCACACTTAACTCTCCCCCCAAAAGCACGGTTGGCAAACATTCGGTTCATGAGCGCCAGACAAAAAGCTCTTTTCTGCTCCTAGGGCATCAACATTCCACATACACACATACATGCAGATAATTGTACCATCCGACCATGAACTCCGCCAGTATCGTATCCCATTTCTTAGTCTTGTTTCCACTGAGAACCCCATATAATCCCTTAAAATGGCAGAGTGTTATCCTCACTCTTTCTTCTTTGAAATGAAAAAAGCAACCGGGTTCACTGTACACGGTTTCCTCCGTAATACACGTATGCTCCGATTAGCGGTGTCGCTGAGATTTTGTTGCCCATGACATGTGCGCCGGCCCTTCGACCTGATCCCCTTTTTGAAGGGTCAAAATAGATCCAAACTTAGAACTCCCTCCCCAAAAGATTCCGAAAGAAATAAAAAATAGCAAATGCTGCAAATATCATAGAATCGTGCACCGATGGCCGTCGCGGCGACGCTTGTGCCGCTTATGATGTGATGATTGGCCGTGTTTGGAGTCGTCATACATATGAGCGACGTTATCAAGATCGTCGCGGCGGAGCATCTGTCGGCAGAGATCAACAAACACTTCGTCGACATTGGTGCGAGTACGGGCACTGGCCTCGTAGTAAGGGGCATTCCACCGCTGCGATAGAGTGAAGGCTTTGCTTCGGCTGACTCCTCGCTGGTCTTCTAGATCAGCTTTGTTTCCAACAAGCACAATCGGCACGTTTTCGTCATCCTTGACCCTGATGATTTCTTCCCGGAGCGTTGTCAACTCTGCTAGGGACGACGTCGAGGTGATGCTGAACACAAGCAGGAAGCCCTGGCCAGTTTTCATGTAGAGGTCCCGCATTGCCACTATGGGTCGGCCATTAGCATAAGAACAATGGCAGACCGGCTGTGTAGAACGAGAAGACAAAGTGGGCTGGGGTTCATTCAGTTGAATGACTATTACGTACCAAACTGCTCAGTTCCGGCAGTATCTAGGCTGCTTGAGAGTTAGAATGGTCTGCTGAGACAACATTATAAAAGGTCAAGAAATGGGACAATGGCAACTGACATTTCCAGCACAACCTGGCGGCCCTGAACCATCGCGTGTTAGCCGTGGCACATTTCATAGCAGCGTGCAATAGGGCATGTGCATCATTGCGAGCCAAAGCTAATATGTCTTACATCAATAGAGACTTGAGTTCGATATGAGTCTTCAATCGTCGGGTCGTAGCTCTCAATCCATTGATTGTGAACGAACTGGGCTTTGGTTTGGCTTAGCAGGCTGGATTGGAGCACGAGTGCAGGACGGACGTGCATAAAACGGAGAAGACTTTAGGTACCATTCTCAGGTACCCGCCAACTAACGCATAATGCAAGGGACAGCAAGTCAACTTACCTGTCAGACAACTCTTTCCGACGCCGCCTAGGAACATGTTAGTACACTGTCCCGACGGCAATCTGTCGCGAGGGCCAAGTTACAGCGCGTACCTGCTCCAAGAACAACAATATGGCATTCGCGGCTTTAATAAAGGTCAAATTAGCTGGTGCTAGGTCACCAAGGGGAGGTGTGCACATAGAGAATAACGCACCTCGGTTGATGATGCCGTGGAGCCATGGTGACTGGTTATCAGACCTAGGGTGAAAGGATGTGACGTATCTGCCTTGCTTGGTCTGATGCCAATATAGACGGATAGCTGGTGTGGATGGGTCCCTTTGATCTTCCCAGCCAAACGCGATGCCAGTTCTTCCAGGCGCACGCTATCCTCAGAATGGCTGGGCAAAGAGGTAGTCGTAGATACCTACTTCAAGAATGAAAACACTCTCTCGTACGGTTGAATATCTGTGTCGGCTTCGGACCGATGAAAAAAGTGATAGCGGTTGAGCGCATCCACAAAATGAATGGACACGCTTAGATTAACGGAAAGGGAGTAGAAGTTATGGTCGTAGTGTGGAGAGGGAAAGGGGATATGACAAGAGAACGATAACGGAATCGGAGAACCCAGGGAAGGCGACCTGGTTGAAGTAGAGGGAGGTGTTTGAGAAGAAGAGAGGGCAATTGCTATATATGTAAAGAGAGCAAAGGTGGTAGTGGAAGAAGCCTAAGCGTATGCTGTTAAACTAGAGACAGCAAACACCAATGCCACTGGGGGGCGAAGAGTTCGAAGAAATAAGTTTACGGGCCGGGAGAAACAGGGAGGATGTCAGGTAGGAATAGAAGAACAATGGCAGGACAGCCAATGGCAGAAGGTGTCCTTGCAACAGTGAGCTCAATTGCTGATTCGGTGAAAGAGAAGGCGAGGAATGCGGGAAACCAGCTTCGGTGAAAAAAGGCGGGAATCGGCAGGAGGGTTGCAGCAAAAAGTCGGCAAGCCACGGGACTGGAATCGAAGAGAATAGCAGGCGTAGGATTGCAGAGCTCACAAGGGGGAAGGGGGGGCAAGGGGGGGATGAATGTAAGTCTTCGAGGAAGAAGAAGGGACTGGAATCGGAGTCGAGCCGGAGAGACGACTGGCGGTTGGCGAGTAATCCCAAGAAAGAATTCTCAATAGTACGAGTAGGGCAAACCCACACATGCAGCAAAGCAGAGAGGACAAAAGAGGGTGGGAGGACGAGCCTATAAAGGAAAGAGGCCGGAGAGGGACGCCAGACGGAAAGAATGAACGGGGGTGAGAAATGGCCAGGAACCCAGTCAGGAAGGAAGTGTGATAGTTTCTGTCCTAAAAGCGTTCCCCTTTTTTGGTGTCTTTTTTAGTTGTGCCTTTAACCTATTTGAAGGCCTCTGGTCCCCTCCTCCATCCCCCTTCTGCCCCGCAGCACGAGAGAGACAGCTAAAACGGGACCCCAGAAGCAAGTAGAGACCCGCGATAAATAATAGCAGCGAAGCGAGAGAATGAAAAGCAAAAGAAGCAAAGCACAGGAGGCCGTCAAATCCCCGGGGAGTCAGTGAGCCAAGTCCGCCACAGAGCCTTTTTTTTTCTTCTCTTTGTACAGCAGCAGCACGAATCGACGGTAGAGACTGGGAACTAGAGGGGAGAAGCGGCCTATGGAACAGGCACCAGAGATGCTTCTATGCAAAGCCATGCACGCAGAGAGAGTGGAGGGATAGGCTGCAGTTGACTGGGGATGGCTGTGGTGCTCTTGGCTGTGGAGTACCTATTGTACTTCACAGTTGTGTGCTAAGAGCTGGTAACAACAGAACCGCCCACCCCGAGACCCAGGAAACAGACAGAGACGGGCTCTCGTAAAACAAAACAAAGCCACCCAATCCACCCTGTGGTGGACACTGGGGGACGCTACAAAAGTTGCAGCTGCGGAACCCTTTCGTTGGGCTGGAACTACTCTCTGGCACTAAAAAAACGGGGCGACAAAAACAGACAGCGGGCCAACCCAAAAAGAAAAAAGGAGGAGATCGCTGGCAGGGGTAAAAGGGGGGAACGACGAATAAGGTACGGAGCCCAGAGCAACATGTGAGGTGGCTGTAGACCGAGTTTGCCCAGTGAGATCGTAATCCGAATGCGCCGTACGAAGAGCGCTGAAAGCAAGGGGCGACAGAAGCTGATTCGGTGTCGACAAGAACAGCAGCGGCCCTGCTGGCGCCACATAAACGGAAAAGGGAGCACAACTTGGTGCTGTCTGTCAAGCAAGGAGCTCATCTATGGAGTAACTGGGCACCAGACAAATCCAGGGGGAGGGGACCACATTGGTGCAGGTAATCAATCATCTACCCCGAGAGACCTCTTGGGTAGAAAGACGCAGGAACAGACACACGCTTGGCCGCGAAGAGTGCCGTATACACTCGGTAAGCCGTCCGAAACATGGCACAGGTTGCACCTGTTGGACTCGTACGTTAGCTACGTGGGTGATGAAGCCCAACGCCCCCCATGGACTCCATAAGACTCCCAAAAGTCCGGTGCATATCATATTCGCAACATAACCACGACTACATATGTACGTCGTAGCCGGAGTTACATAGTGCACACGGGTAGAAGAGAGGGGAAAGGGGAGGAGTAGGAGGAGGAGGAGGAGAGAGGAGCGGAGAAGCTGGCAGCAGTCTGAGCCGAGAGGCTTGGATGAGGCATAAATATGTCCCCGAGGAAACCCTCGCTACAGCTGCGGCATAAAGCGCCATCCACGGAACTACCGCAGCAAAAACTCCCGACCGTTTGTGAGCTGGCATATCTTAGTTGCTGAGCTGTATGGATGGGTGGTCTGGCACGGATGGAGCTAACCGGCCGCTGCCAGCTCCGTACGAGTATTCCACATTTGTTCTCCATTGCGTTGTCAACTGGCACGGCAAGCCCGTGCTTGTGCCAATAGTCAAGCACATACTCCGTACTCCGTACATACGACGTCGTCCACACGTAGTGTCCCTTCAAATTATGTTTGGTGGTGCTCGGAAAAGCCGCTATTAGCGATAGCGCCAGGCCGCCATACTACGCCCTTCCCAGCATTAGGCCGTTGCCCAGAGAAAATTTCGCCATAATACAGTGTGCATCATACCAATGTTGGAATGGCTTGGAAGGGAACCAGGGCCCATAGCCGTGCTGCTGGGCCAGTCCCACGGAACTGATGGAGCACCGGTCTGGGCGTGGTTGTTTTCACGTACGCGTACCCCATACACTCGTACTCCCTACTCCCTACTCCGTTTTTCGTGGATACAAATGGGCTCGCCTGTTTTGTACGTTTCTGGGTGGTAAGTATACAATAGTACTACGATCTTCCATATGATAATCATGGTTAGTACGAAGATGGGTGGGAAGGGGGCAGGAGGGTCGATACGGAGTTATGGCTAGTGTTAAACAAAAGAACAAAAAGTGCCTCAAAAGAACCAGGCGTCAGAAGCCTAAACTGAAACCATGGGGAGGCAGAAGAGCTAAACCAAGGCCATTCAGCTCAATTACAAATCAATAGGAACACTCCCAAAGCCTAAACTGTCAACGGAGACTCCGTTTGTGAGCCGGACTGCGCGATGGCAACAATTTCTTATCCTCCCTTGGCCCCTGAATGCTGTCAGACAAGCCCAATATGCCACGTCCTGAAGCTGAACAGCCTCTCAAGGGAACATAAGCTTCCCGAAACATTGATGTCAAACCGTTACGAGCAGATATGTACGTATGACGGTCAAGCGTATGTATGTACATACTCGTAGGCTTGTACTCCCTGCTTGACCCCTGGTTCGGGCGTGGCTTTTGACCTCATCTCACCTCATTATTATTGCCCGAAAGCAGCCAAAGAGGATTAGGCCCAAAACATAATAGCAAGGGTCAAAAGCCAGCCCATTCTTGCCCAGCCTCATTTTTGGCTTTCAGCAGGTAAACAGACACTGAAATCCTCATATACCAGCAAACTTGAACACGAGGTTCACAGTTGTGTATGCATGACGTTTGGTGTAGTCTACGACTACCACTAGGTAGAGGACAGAAACTACGTAGTGGAAAACCGGCAATACAAGGAGTATATTGGTGACCATGGTCCCACCCCTTTGCTAAGAAGTCGTTTGTGTCCATCCCACACCCGTGGTGCGGGCAATGCAAAATAATACCATATCCCGGTGCAAATGCTGACTAGGGAGTAGTCACATATTCATACTCAATGCATGGTTTGATACTGCCAGTCTCCCTTTCATCCCGCTCATGTTTTTTTTTGTTTGTGAAAATTGTAAGTACCAAGCATCGACTGTGTGAAAGCAGAGTGAAATGATTTCGACACTCGAGTCTTGTTTCCTCCTCAGTGCCTGCTAGTGCTTTTTGCAGTTACTCCGTACATGAGACAACGAAGTAGATGAAACAAAGTCTCGCTGGAAGGGAGCTCAAGTGGGGAGGAAGCAAGGGCCGGCACGCGGATGGGTCTTCCGGGCGCCACTCAAACCCGAGACAGCGCACTCCTCATGAAGTCACAGGCAGCGCCCTGACAGGCAGCCCGAGCAAAAAGGTAGTATTAAAAGAAAATAAACCACGAAGCTACGGAACACTCCATAAACACTTGTTCCATATATTGCATGTAGGCCCACCTCGTCATGACTTGTTGTCAAGGCAGAGGTTCTCCTCCCCTAGAGGCAGGAATAGTCAATTGCATAGGACTTGAGGAAATATGATTTCTTTTTTACTCCTATCCCTTGATATTATTTATTTATTTGTCATAAAATCTAGCTGCTCAAATTTATAATCGCTAAATGCATTTCCACCTACAAGTTCTATTGATGCAGTTTGTCATGTGTTCCTTCAAGTCCCATTCAAATGCTAACGCCGTAAGAGTATGCAAATACTGCCCCAACGCCCCCGTGAAACACATATCCGGATCCTCAGTACCCAAGATTACCTAGCCGCCGAGACCATGAATGAGGTCAGGGCTCGTGTTTGCTAGCGTAGACTCGAATTTGAGCCTTGCAATGGCTAGACAGCAGTCTCTTTCTCGATTGCTACACCCCCAACCAGTTCTCTGGTTGTGTCCGTTTCCGTCCTGGTCTCAAAATGGCAATTTCCGCTGCCTTTCTCTGCATCATGTGTCTGCTCAGCACCCGGTTTACCTGAGAGACGACGAAGCCAGAACCCCAGAGACCATCTCGGGTCAATTTCTCGTTCGGCAAATGGGAACGGGCGGTTGGCCTCACGATGTTCCTCCATGACATCGTCAAATGTCTTTCCTTCGGCCTTGGCATTCTTGCGGAGGGAACGGGAACGAATTGAAAAGACAATATGAGAAATGAAAATACCCAGTTCCAGGCACATGCTGTAATCCTTTTGTTAGTTGTTTCAATCCTCTTCTTTATCTAATGATATAATGATGGGGTCACCCCCTGATCGACTAAAACCTACCAAATGATGTACAACACCCCCCCAAGAACATCGAAAGAGTTTTGGGCAACTAAAATGGATCAGTACTGATGTAACAAAATGCCCATGTGGTTGAAATTACATACCTAGCGCCATGAGTGAGAAAAAGGCACCGAACCAATCCATTGTTAGGAAAATCTGAGAAAAAAAAAGAAAGCGTTAAGACACACATCTAGTGTTGAAAGGGGGGAGAAAAGGAAGTATGCAAGTCATACCCAGTTGATGCCAATTACACGGCCACGCCGCTTCCAAATCTCGCCATATGGAGGAAGTAACCCCAATGCTAAAAGGATGGAAGCTAAAATGCCAACAACCAGCGTCGGTGTGTCATTCCCCCTTTCGTAGATTGGTCGCAACGTTAAGATCAGCGCTACTTCCACACCGGAAAACAATCCGGCAAGAGTAATGCCCGTCACTACGCCCTTCCAAACCTGCCATTTATTACCATAAATGAGGACTTGAACGTAGCTCACGAGACAAAAGCACATGAAAACCTGTGGCTGAATTTGTAAGGGAATGTTGAAGTTCTGGATGATAGCATATGCACCGAAAGGGACACCGCCTAATTCAGAGACGAGAGTCAGTATCCATATTGACTTAAGAGCAGCGTGAGATTTTGGAAGATGGAGTAGCGAAGATTGCATACAAACTGCCCAGAGGAACATCATGGAGGCTGGTAGACCGTCTGTCTTCTTGGTTCTCCAATTTGTCCATATCCTAGCAAGGTTAGACATTGACGCCCACAAAGCTTGTCGATTCAACGTATAAGAGCTTTGGGGTGGAATCTTACTGAGGAGCGAGCTAGAGTGGTGTTAGTTGACAAGATTAATGATAAAGGTTGGATCTTGACATTGAATTAAATTTGGCTGCACATACCTGAACACACCATAGCCTATGCCCAATTAAAACTACGAGTTAGCCTCGAATTCCATGTCGTTTCACTCGGAAGTAGCTGGACAATGCCACTTACACTATAAGCAAGGTCGGTTAGCCAAAGCACATTTTTATATGAACCAATAAACAACTCTAGTATATCTTACCTGTGCCTATTGTCTAAACAGCGAAGCAAAAATAGGTTAGTAACTTGTATTAATTGCTCTTAACCCATTTGCGGTGTACTTACGCCTAAAACATTGGCGGCCTATGATATGTTAGTACACTGATGTCTTCTGTCCCATTGTGCTCACTGATAAGATAAACTGAGCATTGATGAGGGATAGGGTGCGCATCTCAGAACCGCGTGGGGACTTATGCACGAGTGTTGCCACTTACCACTGGAATTTTGGTTTGTGGCGCCATTTTGATTAACTAGAGTCGGATTCACACTCTATTTTGAACTGCTAAACAAACAGGCGGTACGTGCTGCAGAAGGTATATGGTAGATTCAATTAATGATGGGTGTAGATGTAGGGAAGTCTGGGTGTATCGCAGAGTAAGTCACTGGAAAATATTTCCATTTGTTGAGCCAAATAAAGTCCAATGAGAGAAAAGCAAAACGCTTCACACATGGGGCAATATTAAGCAGGACAGGTTTAGATTTATTCAAAAGAAAGTCCCAGTCAGAATTAATCACCTGGCTTAATGCTCGTTTTGCCTTTCCTATTCTGACGATTGTTGTGGGAGTGAAAGCGGCGAATTATTAATGAGATTCGGGTTTTCCCCTAGCCTTACTTCTCCGTTAGCCGGAATTCTTTACTTCTTTATGTTCTATGACGCCCCTCGTATTACCTTACTGTTTAGGTCCTAGCGCGAATGGCTAACGTAATAAAAATATATCCCATGCTCGCAAAGGCTTTTTAGAATAAGGTGCACAATTGGATTTAATAAAGAAAACTGTGTATGACATAATAAAAGGCCAACGTACGAGGAGGCGCTCAAAGAATTACCACTGTTTCTCTCATAACCTTGCCTCGACTTTCCGCCTCTATCTGAGCTCGAATTCGCCTAACTAAAGAGGCAATTTTTGTAGCTACTATGTAGCTAGCGCTCGTACTTCGTGTACAAGGTAAATCCGGCAAGAGTCACAAGATACAGATAGCGAAACTGCCAGGTTGGCTCGTATCATGTCGGGTTCCGGGAGCCTGGCTGCCCGACCCCCGGCTGAGCCTTATGTGGGACTCTTGTTTTATTCCTCTCGAGATAGCTATTGCAATTGCAGAAACAATATCGGCAAGTAAAATAATACTATTTCGTTTTCTTCTTAGAGTCTAGCGGCTTCATAAACAGTGAGAAAAAAAAAGATAAACAGAAAACCCTCGGCAGGCTGTAAGCTGCTGGTCCAGACTATCTTGATACGGCATTCGATCCTTAATCTAAGACCTGTCAAGGCTTGATGAAGAACTACAGTATAGCTTGGCGCACGGACTACGAGGACCAGTTACGGGCACCGCCTTTAGCATTTAGGAGCTAAATCACACCGCCCTATAATATGCCAGAATTTTGGGCGGCAGAAAAAAGCTGGGCGCTAAAAAAATCCCAATACTTGGGTACTGATGGCTGGATCGAGTTGGGGAAGTCAACATCAAAGGTTCATAAACTCACGCACCTGCAACCATGGCGGACGCATTACCCCAACGTCGGCAACCACTGCCATTAGACCCTTTCCAGCAAGCGCAGAAGCGCAAGCGGCCCAACGAGGAGGGCGATAACAGCCGGCGATTCCAGAAGCGTCCCCGACAAAAACCAAAGAAGAAGAAGGAGCCCAAGCCGCAAGACCAGGACGGAGACAACAGCGCAGCTCCGAGACCGCAGACACAATCACAGGACACCAAGGGCCCGAAAAAGAAGAAGCAAAAGTTTAAGAAGCGCCACGATAATGAAGACGACCTTGACTACGATCTCGGTCTCAACCGTGCCATTGGACGGATGGACCCGCATCTGCTGGCTGAATACCTGGCCAAGCAGACAAAGCGCTTCGGTAGTGATTTGAGCGAGGTCGAGCTGGCGGATTTGACAATAAATGGTAAGCCTAGAAATATATAGGGAGAGGAGAAGGGCCTGTTGGCGTGGATGACCACGAGCTGTTGCTAACAAAATCGTGTGCTTTCTAGTTTCTTCGATTGCCGACACCACTTCGTACGAAAAGGACCGCACAGAAGCCAATCTTGCCGACTTTCTTGAAAACGTTTGCGCTGGTGGTCGTCCCGCGTTGTCCAAGGCGCCTAAGGCCAAGGGCAGTCCGCATACCATCATCGTTACAGGAGCAGGGCAGAGAGCGGCAGATCTAGTGCGAGCTGTGCGGCCATTCCAGACAGAGACGAGCACAGTGGCTAAGCTGGTAGGGACTGATTTGAATTTTGCTGCCATTTCGGTTTCCGTCGTATACTAATGTCTGGATCTTTCTAGTTCGCCAAGCACATAAAGCTTCCCCAAGCCGTCTCGTTTCTCCAAGGCCACCGTGTGGGCATCGCTGTGGGCACTCCTGCTCGGCTGATCGATTTGCTGAACCAAGGCGCCCTGTCGGTGGCCAATCTCCAACAGATTGTCGTGGACACATCGCATATCGACGAAAAGAAACGGGGCGTGCTGGATATGCAGGACACGACGCTGCCAGTTATCAAATGGCTTGCTCGGCCTGAGTTCCAGGCACGATACAAAGACGCCACCAAGGAAGACGAAATTGAGAGCTCTGAAGCAGGGAAGAGCACGTCCACGGCATCTTTGAAGCTCCTGTTCTATTGAATTTGAATTGGGTGGGAGACTGTGGGTTCTATCGCATAAGATCATTTATGGCAGCGGCGTTATATTTCGTATTGGAACTTTGGAACTGCCGAAAGTACAAAAAAGCATAGAAGGAGGGGGCTATACAATAGGGTTTGTTTATCTAGCAACTGATATACAATATATTCTTCAAACAACGGCGACAACAACAAAGCGCTACACCGACACACACGGCTGTGAAATGCAAAAGAGAGATGCAATAAAAAGAAATGAAAGATATGTTGACTGTGGCTGCGCGTGACATTTATATATATGAAGGGTAAAAACCATGTGAAAAGATCCAAAAAAACAGCAATATGGCAGTATGACCGACACCTTTAAAACCTGTATTTGTTTGTAGAGGGAGAAAATGGGCCATAGCAAAAAAGCGAGTAAAAAACAAAAATCCAATAAGATATGGCGTGGGGTGGAAGGGAGGAGCAAAAGAATACACGGCCGTCTCGTCATATGTGTTAGAGGCACCCAATTCTCGCTCCCTCTCCTGTAAGTTGCGCTGCCCAACTCGCTCCAATCGAAAATAGAGTATCGAAAGAAAACAAATAGCAAGATTGAGTTACACCTCTGGGCACAGCCTCGTCCCGTCTCTCCACCAAAAAAAGACAATGCCGCAACACACACGCACACGTAGAGCCAAAAAAATATAGCAGGGGTATCCACTCTGTTCGTGTCGATTTCAGACGACCGACATTCGTCTGTTCTCGCCATCGTCGCCGTCCGTGATCGCCGTGATCGCTGTCCGCTGTCCGCTGTCCGCTGCCCGCTGTCCGCTGCCCGCTGCCCGCTGTCTGCAGTCTCCAGCTGCCACTGCCGCGTTGCCGCCACCGCGGCCATCTGACACATTTTTGTGACTCGACGCTGCTCCGTTTGTGTCGGAACGTGTTTATAGAATGGTGCACTTGGACTTCTTGGACTTCTGTTGAACGGGCCGAGGATTCAGGACAGCACTGCCACACGAGTTAGTATTGGACTAGCGCAGACCGCAGGAAGGTATCATGAACATACCGGATAGCCTCGTCGAAGACGCTCTTCAGATTGCGCTGGGTTAGAGCCGAGCACTCTAGGTACTTGTGGGCACGGATCTCCTTGGCGCACATCAGAGCCTGATCGTAGGACACGGGCTCCATGCGCTTCTGGCGCAGCGAGTCGAGAGTCGCGGCATCCTCACGCAGATCAAGCTTGGTGCCCACAAGAATAATGGGGACGTTTGGGGCGTGGTGATCGATTTCAGGGTACCACTAGATGGAGTCAGCAACAAACACACCTGGCCACGGCTCTCCGCCTCCGGAAATGAGTGGCGAGTGACTTCTGGGTGACTCGTGCAGTGACTCTATGAGTGAAGTGAATCATGGATGATCTCACCTTTGCCTTGACGTTGTCAAAGGACGGCGGGCTGACGATGGAGAAGCAAATCAGGAAAACGTCGGTTTGAGGGTAAGACAGAGGACGCAGACGATCGTAATCCTCCTGACCAGCTGTATCCCACAGACCGAGGCTAATAGGCTTGCCATCGACCATGACGCTCGCCGAGTAATTGTCGAAGCTATAAGCTGTTAATATTCCCTTGTCACCGCAACTGGTTCGATAGTGAATATGAAAAAGATGCCCATTCGAACTTACACTGTTGGGATGTACTCGCCGGGGAAGGCGTTTGTTGTGTAAGAGATAAGAAGACATGTCTTTAGGCCAGTTAGCTCTTGTAGGTACAGCAGCAAGTGAAGCTGAGATGCCATATAAAAGGCGATCAGCGAACATGGGGTGGATTGTCAAACCTTTCCGACAGCACCGTCACCTGTCACCACACACTATAGCGAAAACCTCGTCAGTTATGTTCCTAGGCATTGCGGGACAGCCCGGATTTCCCGTTGGTTTTCCGTCAAGTATCTGCTTCCGTCTGGATCTCGAGTCATTATGGGAGCGCACCTTCAAAGACTGAACTCCGGACGAAGCCATTGCTGCGAGCTATATACGTGGAGGCAGCAATTCAGACGACAGATAGATAGCGTTCGGGTTTCCGTGGATCAAAACGCAACCGTAAAAAAAGCGCAAGGTGAGTGGATTTAGAATCGTGGGCAGACTCGAAGCACTTGGATGTACTTGATGCTGCCTTTTGCGCCGGAGTGTGTAGGGCGGAGTCAAATCGTGATGGTGTATATCTAGGATCTGGAGGAGAAAAGCAAGGATGAGTTAGATACGTTGTGCACCTGGGGCTATGAAGCTATGAGCAGTATGCAGTTTGTCGTGGCTCGCTCTCTTTCCCAGCTGAATCTATGAGGTCGGCTTTGCTTCGATGCTATCCCGTGGACTTTTTGGAGCTTGTTCTGGGCTCTGGTTTTGCTTTTTTCCTTGGAAGTATGGGGGCAGGGCTATTTGTGAAGAGGCAAAAGGAAAGAATTCTATGCGGAAGGACAGAAGAACGAGATGGTAGGAAGATCTAAGAGTGGACTGGATGTGGCTTGATCTGTAGGCGATTGTGCAGAGGACGCCGAACAATGTGCAATGGCGGCAGCAGACAGGGGGCAGCGAAGGGGGTTCCCGGGGGGAGGGATTGGAAGAGGAAACGGAAGTAGAGTGAGCAAGGGGACAACGTTTTGGCGGTGGAGAGCACAGAAGCTAAGCAACAGATATCAAGCGCCTTCAGAGTGGATTCAATTATGGAAGTGCCCGGAACGGTTTGAGAAGCGTTGTAGTGGAGAAGGGGCGGTAGAAGGAAAGAGAGCAAGGTACGCACACAGAGCAGTGAGCAGTGCAAACGGTGGAAGGGGGATAGGTAGAGAGAGGGCAATGGGGAGCGGAGGCTCCGGTCCTGGGGCCCAAATGTAGCAGCAGATGAAGCACGAACCAAGCCGTTTCAGCGTCGACACGCTTGGGTGAAAATGGTTGTTCCGTGGGATGGGACCGTGGGAGGGCAGCGACAGTGTTGCACAGCAGACGAGACAGGAGAGAGCTGAGGAAGAGGGCACATAGGATATAGCAATACGGAGGAAACGGAAGCCAAAAAAGGCTGGATGTTTGTAGAGAATGACAAGCGAGCGAGAGATAGAGAGGGATTGAGAAGTAAGGAGAACAAAAACACAATGGGAAGGACTCAGAATACAGAACAAGTCCGGCAGCAACCACAGAAGAAGTAAGATGCCGAGCAGGCGTGGTGATGTCGGGCGGCGGTGGCGTTGTCGGACTGGGCGTTTTGGAGCCGCTGGTATATGCAGGTCTTGGAGAAAGGCGGCGAAAATCGGGGGAGCAGGTGATGCTTACCTTTGAGGTGGTTTGGGGCCGGAATCGTTGTGTGCAGGCAGCCTGATGCGTGTGCAAGTGCAGCGGACGAGTGCAGGAGGGCAGGAGATGATCGGTGAGCGTCAGATTGTCGATTCGCAGGGTGGACGCGATATGGCGGAGAGGAGGCTGGGGAGACAAGAGAAGAAGAGGGGCGTTTGTGAAGGAAAGACGGCCGAAACGGCGGAAAAGGGGGCAGAATTATGGTTGGCGGTGACGGCCTGGATGGACAAGAGCTAGTAGTGCTAAACCGGTGCCAAACAGGCGCGCTCAGGGCGAATAGTAGCGTGCAATAGTGCGTAAGCTGGGCCCCTGGGCGCTAGCTGCTCACCGTAAAACGAACTTGGAAAGGGACTCTCAGCGAATGACAGTTGCGCTACGCAGCAAGATACACGTATCTTACACTTTCGGATACAGAGTCAGGGATTGGCAGCATCATAGCGCTCCCGCTGTCCTGCTCGCACGGATTAGGAAGAGATGAGCAGTGCTCGCAGTTCTTGGAAGACGAGGGAGAGGGCACGAAAGGGCCAACCAGAACTACGATACGAGGTCCGCTAGACGGTGAGCGGTTGGAGCTGCAGAGTGGCAGAGCTCTCTCGCGCTGAGCGGCACAGAGAGGCCTAAAGTGGGCGCTATCGCTGGTATCTTAAAATATACGAGTGCCATGGGCGGCGTTTGAGTGGTTGGTAGGCTCGTAGAGCCATTGGTGCCCCACTGGGGGAAATGGCCGCTGGCTGTCCTGGTGGAGGCTTGTCGCTGGGATTGGCCGCTGTGCTGGTGGCTACAGCGACTGAGAACGTGTTGGGGGCTCCACCGCGGGGATGAACAAGAAGCTAGTGCGATACGAGTCGTAGGTGTAAGTACTCCGTACGTCGTACTTCGCCGTACCTTTTTCATTGCAGTTACATAGTACTTGCTTGTCGTTGGGCCGTGCAGCACCCACAGCACCCACCGTGATTCATGGATCATACGAATCCAGTCCCAGCACCTATCTACTCCGTACACTTGCTCGGGTGTTTGACTTGCACAGGGCCGCTTGTTGACAATGTCTCCTTCTGAGGAAATATCTGGCGGTCTCCCGCGCTCGACTGTCCATTCCGTTCCGTCTACTCGTCGATCTGGCGGCCGAGGAGAACGGCTCTTTGACCGAAACAAAACGGTTGTTGCAACAGCGCGGACGCGGTCTGTTCAAAGAGGTGTACGAAGCATGGGCTTGTTGAATCCGATTTGCCTTACATGGGCATGACAACGGAACTACAGTGTCGCATCCAAGAACGGAGTAACTACGGAGTACGGAGATGTTGTACTAACAGCAGATTTCGATGCATGCCACCAGCCGCCTTCTTCCAGAATGAATGGGGGTCCTCTGTCAATGTACAAGAACTCTCCGTTCGTAGCTATGAGCAAGCGTCCATACACAAGGGCAATAAAGCACATGCAATGATGTCCCCCGGTCGTCTGACATCTTGAGCGATAGTGTGTTTTGGACAGCAAATGGGTCGGCTAGGGGTAAAGTGTGTTTTGTTTGTCCGGCCCAGGACCTCTAGCTTTGCCTTGTGCCCTACAGACGATGTATGTACCTCTGCTGCCCCTCCCCCTCTTTCCCTTTCCTTCTCTTCCTCACGACTAGGCCACCATTTGAGGCAGCATCTGTATCAACCGACCTTCTTCTCTGGCCAAAAGCAGGACAGGGGCCGTGAGAAGGGGCCCACACCTCTGTCAAGGCGGAGAACCGGAGCTGATGATTGGCCGTTTCAGATGTTCCATAGTGTGTGAGGCAGAAGAAAGGGGAGGGAAGCTGAACGTTCCGGCTCGTCGAAGCAAGGAGCCAAGAGAAGGGATCCAGCAAGAAACAACGATGCTTCTTCTTCTGCCTCTAGTTCTCTTCGCTGACCCGCCCTCTCCACCAAGTCCCTTACCCAGAAAGCCCGAGAAGCCTGGTAGCTGCTTTACACGCGGCGTTGAGGGCTCGTAGACGGTGATAATCTGATCCCTCTGCATACCAGTGCTCCTGTGCGGCCGAGCCAGAGGCCAAACCGCTGGCCAAGCCATACATAGACCCGACCGCTGGCCAAAGACAAACACACCCGAGCCCGACTCAGCCCACTTTCCGAAAAGTCGACATTTTGTTCCAACTGTCCGTGCGCCGCTTTGTTTAGCCAAGATCCAGCACTCCGCTTCCTGTCACTTTCGTGGGCTGTTTCTCGATGTTGCTCCCAGCACCCCCTCCTCCCGCCGGCAGCTCTCCATATCTCGAAACTATGGACGACACGTTGCCCATCCCTGCAGAGCGAGTTTCTTGCCGTGCAAGTCCCGAGAATTCGTCCGCATGGACGTATGAAGCCCGAAGTGCGAGGCTCGAGACAAGACTCCACATGCGCTTGCCGCATGTATACGAGCACGACTTCATACGACCTGTATGTGAGTACAGCGCATGTGCACTGCAACGTCGAGCGTGCCATTGCAGAATCCTTCTACCGGTCCATAGACAGGAGACCCGAACACCGTGCTGATTGTGAGCTGCTCCTGTCTCTTGTCTGATTTCCATTGGAGCTACGTCTCGCTTTTCTTTTTCAAAGATGTTGGCCGTTATCTAGCACTCCAAGTATAGAGGAAGAAAGTGTGAATGCAAGGAAGCCCCCCGATGGCGCCTTGAGATACCACTAGCCTGCAGCTTCGACACGGGTCTTTGGCCGATATTGCTGAGATATCTGCTAAACCTTGATGATCCTGCGTAATATGTTTAGAATGGCATCCTACACACCCCGTACATATCTGCCAATCTCTCAAGCTATAGTGCAGCATGTTGCCTGTTCCTTCCTCATGTAGGAACGGCTGAGTCGGGACAGTATGTAGCTACAGGTCGAGTCTTATCGGCCTTATCGCTATCCGATTCCCAACGCCGCAGCTGCTAAATGTAGCACAAGGTACCCCACTGCCACATGGCCGTGGCAAAGTACTTCCTAAGTACTCTGTACTGTATTTACAGTATCAACGCGTCTCGTCGACTCTTGAGCGCGTCACCGATCCAAACCGCAACGACAGCAGCCGGCATCGCCTTCACTGGGTGTGGACAAATACACCATTTGTGCCTAGGCCAACCTACGTGCTGCTCACTTATTTCTGCTGCTGCATCGCCAATGCAGCGGCGCCGCCACTATGAGCACGCCGACCTCGACTTTTCCGCGCAGAAATGCCGCTCCCATGGCAGCCACAACAACACCAACCACCGGTGGCCGCCGCACCGGCGACTTTCGCACTCCGAATACCGCAGCGAGCGGAGCCAGCGGTGCGGCCGGCGGCCTGACAGGCCAGCGAACACCCGGCACCGGCGGCCCGGCAGCACGGACGCCCCATGCGCGTGCAGCGCGGCTGGCCCTCGACCACCGGCGAGCGGCCATTTTCACACCGGGCGGCCGCAAGAGCCGGCGCAAGAGCGGCCGGTATATGCGGGAGTCGCCACGGGACCTTCTGCGCAACCTGAGCCGGCGGTTGGCGCCGTCCAATGACCGCATCGCCTCGTCATCGCCGAATGCCGCGGGCAGCGCGGGTCGTAAGAGTGGCGGCGGGTTGGGCACGATTCCCGAAGACGACGCTGGAGCGCCGGTGCCGCGGTGGTCTTCGATTTCGGGCCGCTACATGGAGGAGGACGACGAGGATGACTCGATCCCGCTCGACCGGCCGCGCATGTCGCTTCCGATCAGGGACGACGACGACGACGACGATTTGCGGCCACACCGATCGGCGATCCTCGACGATGAGGAGAACTTTACGATGCGCTCTATTGAGATGGCGCGCCGTGTGGCCAACAACGAGCAGATGCAGAAGGCACGTCGGTTTTCTAGGAGCAGTCTCGGCGGCCGCAGCAGCCTGGGGAGCCTACGCATGAGCGACTACATTGACGGCTTCATTGGCGCCGCGGACGGCGACGACCTGGATGAGCGCATTCCCTCGGCATTCTTCCCCGAAGGAGCCTTTGACAATCTCGGAAATGACCAGCCGAGCGAGGATAACACGTTTGAACGGTATGCGGCCTAGTTGTTGTTGCGTAAATGTCTTTTGCTGGTTCTGTTTAGCTAACTTGCCCTTTGTTAGGGTTGATTCCGACAGTGCAGACCAAGGCCTCGTTTTGGGGCGTGAAAGCGGTGGTCTGGGCATTGTTGATGTGGGCATGGACGGCAACGAAACCACGTTTATACTGGCAGCCGACCAACAGTCGCCCTCTCGACTGGGAGCGCCAGCCCTCGCAGGCGATGATGTTGAAGACCAAGGGCCCGTTTTTGACGATTTTGGAGGCGACGATGGGCCAGAGCCTTGGATAGACCAAGAAGACAACGAGGAAGAAGAGGCCGCAGTGGCTGAGGCTGTGGCAGAAGCTGCTGCCTCAGCACATGCTTCACAGCAGCCGGCAATACCAGGGCCACGCGGAAGAGCCCCGAGAGAGAAGCGGATTCGCATGTCTCGTTACGGCATTCCCTACCCATCGCTGCCAGCCGGCGTAGTAAAGCGGGTCGCACAGACATTTGCCCAGTCCAGTGGCGCTGGCAAAGCGAAACTGAGCCCAGATACGGTGGCTGCACTAAGCACGGCTTCGGATTGGTTCTTCGAACAGGTCGGCGTCGACTTGCAGCGCTTCGCGAAACACGCTGGCCGAAAAACTATTGATGAGAGCGACATGCTGATACTGATGAAGAGGTGCGTGGAAGCAAAGAGGCAAACCCGAAAAGACAGCTCTGGTGTATATTTTGCACCGCTGGATTCTATCATACACGCCGTTCATCAACAGTTTTGTGTAGCTAACCGAAGTATTGCCTTTCTAGACAACGACAGACCAATGCGACCGCCACAGCGTTTTCCCTCGCCCAACGTCTGTTGCCGCGTGAATTGCTGCAGGAGCTTCGCATGCAGCCCGAAACACCGATTGGAAAGCCGCGGCCCAGAAAAGGTGCCCAACGGGGAGCTTCTGCTGCCACGGCTGCAGCAGGCGCTGACGAAGGAAACGTGACTTGAACAGAAAGAGCAAAGAGGAGATTATGGGAAGGAGTTCTATGATACATACAGCGGCAGCCGTCAGCGCCATTACGCACCGACTCCGGCTCCAACCCCGAGTCTACCAGTTTCTGTTCATCCGCACTCGGCTGGAAATGTCGGTCGCCGGCTTCTTCATAACCATCCACAGCATGACAGACGTAGCCACGCTCAAGCTGTACCTATTGCGCAGAGAAGGATGTGTTAGATACGGAGGAAGACAGAGATGCTCAAGTCTGGGGTATAACTACATACCACGTGAATATATACTGGGCATGTGTATTCCTGAGGTTCACCTCCGCTGGCTTGCCAATGGGCACGCCCTTGGCCTCCATGTCGTAGACCTGGAGCAGGTCGGGTTCTAGACGCAGTTAGCAATGCAAACGAGATATATAAATATACAGCATAGCCTCGTCAAAATTGCACACGTCGATTTCACATACCCATGGTCGCCTCCACCCACACAGGCTGGCTGCCGGTGAGCTGTGCCATTTCCGCCACGTCGGGGAAGTAGAACTCGCCCTTGTCTGGCCGGTTGTCGGGCGTAAACATGTTGCGCTTCCACGGCGTCCTCAGCATGCCCTCGATCACCACGGTGCCTCTTGGCAGAGCACCAGGCGTCCGAGTACGGCCAGTCCAGTCTCGCCGGTCGCGCGAAATCCAGCCACGGTTGACAAGAACGGTAGGCTTAGCGTCAGGCAGAGCATCGCTGCTGTCTGTCTCCAGCTCCAGCGGCGTCACCACCAAGTAGCCAGCTTGGCCGTCACGCACCCGAGGACCAACCAGCATTTCCTGGTCGTGCCGGAAAGTGCCTCTCGCCACGATGCGGCGGTAATCAAAGTCGCTGGCCTCGCTGGTGGTGCTGCCGAGCACGGCGGCCGGCAGATTTTCTGGTGTCAGAGGCAGCGGCGGCTGCACCAAACGGTCCTCGCACTTGGCCAGCAGGTCTGTCTTCCAGCGCAGACGGAACACCTGCCAGGTGCCGAGAGCAAAAGCGGCGACGGGAATGAGGGCTGGAGCCTCATGTTAGTACCGCCACTGCAACGACAGGGCAGGCAAAGAGAAGAGACGCACCTAGAATGATCAGCCCTGGCCCGTGTCGCCGGCCAGACCGTACCAGCTCTGGCGGGTTGTCGAGGATCGAGGTAAAGTTCGGGTCGTCTGCAGGCTGCGGTTTCTCTGGCGGATAGCTCCGTCGCGCGCTGGTGGAAAATGCAGCTTGGCTCTTGCATGTCGATCGGTTGCCGAACATCCGAGACCCGAGGCTCTGGCAACAGCAGCGCAGCGGTTTCCTACTGCTGGGCAGGCTGTGTCTCCTCAGGCCTGTCGCAGTGGAGAAAGATGAGGTGGCTTTGGTCGTCGGAGCTGTCGAAAGCCGTTGCGCCAGCGGCTGCCAGCGCCTTGGTGTAAATGCAGACAGCATTTTCGCATCTAAGCATACGTACAAGCTCCTCCCGGAATGCATTGGCGAAATCATGCTCTTTCTAAGTCGGATAGAAGATGGTGCTGGTGCTACATGGTGATGGCCTGAGGTCCCAAATGGAGTGTCGCCGGCTTTTGAAGCAAAGGTGGAGCTCCCCGGTAGAACAATACCCGTCGTTCCCAATACTGTGTAAATGCATTTCTTTCACGAGCACCACCAACATATTTTGTCGACAGAGAACATCCATTATTTCGTCGTGTGCGTTTATCTCCCATGCCCAAATAATACCTCATAACCCAAATATCATACAGTATCCAAAAATATCCGCCACTCATACAAATAGCCCACCGCCTCGTTTGGGTCGGCGACATCCTCAGAAACCAGTTCCCCGTAACTGCGCTCCAGCAAGCGTCAATATGGAGAGGCAGCAATGGGAATCGAGAGCATAGAAAGCCCGCATAAGCTTCAATAAAGCCGCCGCTGGTAAAATACAGGCTTCTCACCGTGGGACAACCTGTTAAGCTCTTCTTTGATGCGCTTCCGCCTCTCGAGCTTGCTGAGCGGCTTCTCTTGCTGCTTCGGCCTCTCATCGCCATCTATCTCTTCCTGGTTCAGAGCCGCACGAAGAAACTGCTGCTTCTTTTCTTGCTCCCCTTTAAACAACAGCTTTTGCTTCTGTTTCTGCTCATCGGTGCTGCCCGGGGTGCTGGGCCTCACCTCCACTATCTGATGCTGTCTGCCACCTGGCCGGCGGTCTCGGCTGTAGGCAACACTGGCTTCGCGTGGAGAGTCGTTGTCTTTGCCATCGAGAACTATTATTGTGCCGTCTTCCAACTCTGTTGTGGCTTGGGAGAAACGGTCGGGGAGGAAGATCTTGGGCGGTTCCGGAGCTGGCTCTCTGATGGACCGGCGAAGGTCTCGTAGAGTCCGTTGCTGGAGAGCATATCCGCTCAAGAAAAGGGCTGACGTAAAAAGAACCACTGTGACAGACAAATATTAGCTGGATGCCCTCAACCGGTCCCATAATATGAAGGCTACAGAATGCCCTCGTAAACTGGATTTTGGCTGACTGGAATGTAGGTTTAGTTCCACGTACCGACTCCCGACGACACCGCTACCGATACTTGGGACGAGGTTAAAAGCATGCTTGACAGCTTTGATTAAAACTAATGGTCTTGCCGAGCGACAATATGGTGTATTCCGGGAAGAATCTAAAAAACAAAGAAGCCAGATACAGTACTCATGAGACAACACACACAGATGCGAATGGATTTCTTACCAGCCTCTCTAATTTTTGATTGTGCGATATGGAATGAAAGATATAGCGAGTATAGAAGATTATGCCGTGTGCTGTCTCGTAATTGCGCCACCTCCCACGTCTTCTGAGGGCCGTGAGCGGGTGATACTGGGTGTTGCCTTGTTTACCCTTGTGGCCGGGCAACTATCGATAAGCCTCGCAGATTGCCCCACTTCAACTTTTTCTGGGCACACATGCATCTAAAAGAGTCACATTGAAAGCTGGGCCTGTTCGATGCCAGTTTTGCTTTGCCACCCCCCGGCGAAACAATCCACGGGCTCGCCAACACACACGCACAACGCAAAAATGAGCGATGACGAAGGGAATAAGCGGCGGCCAAAGTTCCACCAGGCCGACGAGCGGCGCTTCCTCGATGAGCGCGGCTCGTCAGCGTCGCTTGCGCCAAACGGCCTAAATCCAGCGACGATTATGGAAAAGGCTGTGCGCGAGCGCATTGTCGAGAGCTACTTCTGGAAAGAGCAGTGTTTTGGTGTCAACGAGGCCGACATTGTGAACCGCGTAGTCGACCATGTGCGCTTCATCGGCGGTACCACAGGTGCCGCGCAAAAGCCAAGTCCGTTTCTCTGTCTCGCTTTCAAGCTGTTGCAGCTGGCGCCCGACGACGGCATTCTCGCAGCCTACCTCGAACAGGGCGGCGAAAAGTTCAAATACCTCCGAGCGCTGGCACTGTTTTATGTGCGGCTGACGCGGCCAGCCCCCGAAGTCTACAAGACGCTCGAGCCGTTCCTGGCCGATCGACGGAAACTACGGCGCAAAACACGCGCCGGCACTAGCCTGACGTTTGTCGACGATTTTGTGGACGACTTGTTGGTGAAATCGCGGGTGTGTGCAACCAGTTTATGGAAGTTACCACAGCGTGAAGATCTCGAGGATCTCGACAAGCTGGAGCCGCGGGTTAGTCCTCTGGGCGACATCGATGCGATCTTGGAGGAGGAAGACGAGGAGGAGGCCGCCAAGAACGACCGCAGTGATGACAGCAGCGATGCCGGGAATGATGATCGACGACACCACAACGGAGACGGCGACTATGACAGCGATGAGCGGCGGAGCGACTCAGATGGGGATCCATACACAAAACAAAGACAGCGCTCTAGAGACAGAGGCTATTCTTCAGATGAGCGACAGCGAGAGAGGAGGCGACGCACCCAAAATTCAGACTCTCGATCTGATCGATCAAGAAGTGGTAGCAGATAGGACTTGTCTTGGAGTTTATTTAATACCCTAAAGAATGCAAAACTACATATATAATTCCATCAAGGATGAGAGGTGGTGGTGGTGTGCGCATACTCGTAGTATCGATATCTCCAATTGCACGGCGTGCACTGTTTCCGTTTATCTGCATATTACGGAGGGGCTGTTTTTTTTACCTCTGGCACAACCCATTCGAGCTTCGTTCTCACAACGTTGCGAAGAAGAGACAAAGGCCCCCCCAACTACGACAAAAAACGAGACACGATAAATAGGGCTCAAGACGAATGGAATATCGCAATTGGTAGACTACATTATTTTCGCGGCGCGATAGCCGAAAGTGCCATGCTGGCGCAGGCTCGAATTTCTGGGCGGAGGAGCCCTCTTTGCATTCTCACACCCATTATCCTGCGACCACGCCAATTCCCAAAGGGCCAAACAGGGTCAGAAGGCCGAAGATGGACAGCACGCTCTGTGGCAACAGAAGCAACCGCGCGCTTGGCGACTACGAGCTCATCAACATCGGCAGCGCCATCCGGAACAAACTGGAACCAATTTATTTCTCTCGGTAAGATCCGCCCATGCTTCTCTAACTGTCGCTTCGGCTGTCTGACAAAAGCAGAGACAGGAAATGCACCCAGCGATACAGACGGCCGCAAACATGCCTCCCGCTGCTTCACCCTCGCCGTGAAAGACAACATCGCCACGCTTGGAACCGACTCGACGACAACATGTGCCTCGCAGATGCTCCAAGGCTACGAGTCACCATTTGAAGCGACAATAGTAACGCAATTGCGGAAGCGCGGAGCAACGGTTGTGGGCAAGACAAATCTAGACGAGTTTGGCATGGGATCCCACAGCATCAACTCCCACTTTGGGCCAGTAGGCGAAACGGGCGAGGAGACTGTGGAAAACGGCGCAGAGACGGCCGATTCGGCTGCTCTTTCGGTTGGAGGCAGTTCTGGAGGTTCTGCCGTGGCTGTGCGACTCGGCGATGCCGATGTGTCCCTCGGCACTGACACGGGTGGCTCCGTCAGGCTACCGGCAGCCTATGGCGGCGTCGTGGGGTTCAAGCCAAGCTACGGCATGCTGTCGCGGTTTGGGGTAGTGCCATATGCGAACAGCCTGGACACAGTGGGCCTATTGGCAAAGAGCGTTGAGCCTATCAAGCGGCTGATCGTCGGAGAGACCAGTGCTGGGAACGGCGATGAGAAAACACAAGGAACACCTGGGCTCTGGGGAGAAGCAGACACACGGCGTGATCCAACATCTCTCTCTGAGCGCACACGTTTACGGCTGTCCGCACAGCGTTCTGGGTATGCTCCAAGTCCATCTAGTTCGGAAGCAGCACCTCTTCGTGGCGTTGCCTTTGGCATCCCCCTAGAATACAACATTGCGGAGCTTGACCAGCACATCAAGGCTGCCTGGGCGGCGGCAGCCGAGCTTCTTCGGGCTCACGGAGCGACTGTTTCGCCGGTGTCGTTGCCATCAACCAAGCACGCTCTATCGGCCTACTATGTGCTGGCACCAGCTGAGGCAGCCTCCAACCTCGCTCGCTACGATGGAGTGCGGTACGGAGGGAAAGACCAAAGAATCACCGACATCGAGGAGACCGCCACGGCAACATCCGGCGGTGAAGCGGTGCTCTATGAGCGGGCCCGTGGCGCTGGCTTGGGACGAGAAGTCCAGCACCGCATCCTGCTTGGAGCCTACGCTCTGAGTTCCGCAGCTCGCGACAACTACTTTCTACAAGCACAGCGTGTGCGGAGGCAAGTAGTGCGTGATTTCGATGCCGTGTTCCGGCTATCCAATCCGCTGCGAGACCACGACGGGAAGGAAAAGGGCGGCTATGATATTGGAGAAGGCGACGAGGAGATGGCCCCTATTGATCTCAGCGAGCTTCCGGAAGGTCTTCCTCTAGCTGACCGGCGTGGCCCTGCCCAAATCGACTTCCTTTTGTGCCCAACAGCCCCCACCCCAGCACCAAAAATAGCCTACGTGAAGGCAGCGCTGTCTCCAGTGGATTCGTACATGAACGACGTATTCACGGTGCCTGCGAGCCTCGCAGGGCTGCCAGCTATCAGCGTTCCAGTGCCAGGATTGAGCCCTCAGTCGGCAGCATTCTGTCCTGGCTTGCAGCTCATTGGCCAGTTTTGGGACGATGCAAGACTGCTCCAGGTGGCCGAAGAGTTGATGGCCCTCTCATTTGCACGACCAGAGGACCAAGAAGCACTCAAACAGCACCAACTTACGGGAAAAGCTAGCCTATAGTGGATCACATGTGATAGGAGAACACACCGGTGTATGATAGGTTATTTATCAAAAAGTATTAGAGTATTTATGAATGACGAGGAAAACAGCTGCTTCTATCTAAATTATATATGGTAGAACTGCTCAACTATTGCGCCTATTTCTAAGCATGGTCTATACCTCCTCGCATGTAGTATGTAATATATGAAGGGGGGATGGAGCGGGAAAAGGGTAGAAAGGGGAGGGAAGGGAACGGTGAACGCACCCTAGAGTTAGCACTGTCCTTGGAGACACTGGATATGACGGGGGCAGACAGACCTGAGGAAAAAAGTGGAAGCATTGCCCTCGAAAGAATAAGCGGCATTGCAATATAGAGCACCTAGATCCCCAAACCATTCGTTCTTTGCAGAACACAGGCAAACGAGGAGGTGCTCTACGTCGCGCATTGAACTAATATGGCTTCCCTTCTCCGAAAGGAGAATGAGACCCACGAAGCTTCGCGATGGCCCTCCCATAGGATAGAACAGAACCAACAGGCGAGGACAAGTCCCCTCTCTTGGTCTGAACCCCTGCTTTTCTGATGCCAATCGTATGCGCATAATTCTCCCGAAAGAAAATATCGTGGCGCAAGACCCTTTCAGGTTAGCCAATCCTCAGAGAGGAGAGGCATTGATGAAGCTGTTCACCGACTTTTTCTCATGCACATGTGTTTGAAAGAAATAGAAGCGGTAAGGCATCTCGGACAGGAGTAGATGAGACAGCGGTTGTAAAAATGGTGGCCACAAAAAAAGAGTAAGAACCGAAGTACTCGAAACGAAGAACACAAGAGAAACCAGCCTAAAAAGTAAAGATCCAGGGTTTGTCTCCCTGTAAGGCCCCTCAGACAAACACGAAAGTAATGTTCACTAGCTATTACAGACAGACATTTGTCCGTAAGCTCTAGCAGATCCCAAGCCTCGTGCGCCGTTCGCCCATCCTTTTTCAAAACAACTAGCAAATGCCAGCGGCCAGTTTCTCTCGTCTCGACTCGTTTGGTTCGAGACCTGAGCTCAGACCTCTCCCTGCAGTTGTACCATCCTCAGTTGACGCAACCCTTCCTTACCCGCCAGGATGCCAAACCTTGGTACTTCAATTTTTTTCCGTATGGAGCATGGAGGCGCGACGTTGACGAGGGCGATGCTTCAAGGAAGAAAGAAGAGAAAGAAAATAAGAAGAAGAAATTTTAGACTGCAATTTATATGAGGGCATGAAAAGTGGGTCGTGAGCTCCCCGTTCCAGTCACCCATAGTTAGTGGGGCGAGTTAGTGGGGATGGTGATTGAGTGAAGTGGCTACGGTGCACAATAGTTCGTCGTACAAACAAAATAGCATTGACAACTTGACGAGCTCTACACAAAAACAGCCAAAAAGGGGAAATGATCCACATATCAGGAAAATATTCATTAATTCCTGGCTTCCAGTTATTCTTTATACAGAAAGATAGCTAGTGCCACGATTGTGTATCTACACAGTTAGTTTTGGAAGAGATCAAGAGTAGGTGAGAAAATCATACACTACACTTACAAACACAAGAAGAGAAACCCGCGGAAGTAGTCGACGTGGGATGTAGTCAGAATGGAGGTTGCCCAGACTCCACCGGCTAGAATAGACACATCGAAGGATGTAAAATCCAGTAAAAAAGTGCGGTCGCTGGCCCAGCCAACGAGGACCAAAATCGGGAGAGTTAGTAGAATTGTACTGACGCCCGCACCGTACGTCATATGCACGGCGAGGCTGACATCTTGGCCACCACAGCTGGCAAGTTCAGCGGCCCGAGCATCGTTATAAAGGTTGACGATAAGTGGTAGGATGATGCTGGCGACGAAGTGGAGGCGAAGGGCCGAAGTAGCATGTGTATCTCCATCTTCGGAGGAATGTACAGACGTAGAAAATGAACTAGGTGTAGCAGACCCCGTAGTTATTTCGGCCCCTGTCTCTTGGACTAGCGGACTGATATTAACCACAAGATAGTGGGAGGAAAACACGGCAGCCACGGCAGCACTCAAAAGGCAGAAGCTGATGATGGAGATCAACACTGCTAACCCACCAGGAGTATCCAGCCAAGGCCTTCCAGCAGGTGGAATACATGACCGTATCTTATGGGTTAGAGGAGCAAGGGTAAATGGCGACGTCTCTTTGCTCTTCTCTTTTTGGCTCTCATCCACAGCCTCGGCGATTCTCTTTCCTTTCTCACGACTGTTGTCTCCTCTTTCGTCAGCTTCTCGTAGACTAGACCTTTGGAACATTGTGCGCCGCATATTTACGGCTTCAGCTGCCATCTGCCGCCCCTTGTCGTCCTTTGAAAACAAACTGCGGTGCGTAATGCGGCGAAAAAGCACCCAGAAAATATATACTGCCAACAGTATTATGGCTGTCCCGCGAGATAGTCCAGCAATGGCAGCTCTAGCTGTCTTCTCACTACTGCCGACATCACTGCTACTAGACGAGGCAATCTTCAACCCCATCACATAAATCATGGCCCAGGCCATAACGATAGGAGATGTAGAGATCATGGTGAGCTTGATCAGTTCAAAGGCCGTTTCGCTGACGTCTTGTTCGTAGCCATCGTAATCTGGCTTTAGGCCCCCTACAAATAGAGCAGCGCCAGTTCCCTGTGTGATTGCTGTCGTTAGTGGGAACTCACAAAACCAACTGTTACTAGAAGCGTGGATTGTACCAGCAGAATGTTGTTCAGTACGTTACCAATGATAAATGATTTGGCAACTTTGACTTCTTCGGAGACAACAGCAACGATCCCAATCTAGTTTCCTCACGTAAGCCTGGTACAAAATGTAAAGAATATCAGGAAGCCTTACCATAGTTGGGAAGATAGAGGGAATCATTTCAAGACCTAAAGCTGCGAAATAATTGCGGTCTGCGTAAGGCAAGCAGATGCTCTCGATTGCGGTGCTGATAAAAACCTCGAGGCCAGCAAGGCTTAGTGCGCTTAACGTGAACACAACTTTCGGCGACCAGCCAAGGGCGCCAGCTGCAATGGCCACAGGAAACAAGACAGCTAGGAGACTGAAGAATTCGCTACGCACCCACCACCAACCCCGTGTTGGCCTGTGTGGTGGATCAGTACTAACTCTCCCGGAATCGCGTCGGGATAACGGACGAAGTAGTGGAGGGTGTTCTGCGGATGCCAGCTCTCTATAGTCTTCTCGTAGAGGCGAGCCACTCCGTGCTATCTTAGATTTTAGAAGTTTTTTCATCGAAGATCCGCTGTCTGAGCTCGATGTCTTTTCGGAGCCACTTGTCATTCCTGTTGATGTCCGCGAGAGCTGACGAGTAGAGGGGGTTGTTGTTCCATGTTCTGATACACCTGAAAATGCCCAATCACCTTTCTCCAAACGCGATTGGTTGGGGACCCCATCTTCTAGAATTATGCCAATATTGGAGGTTCCGTTGTGCCCAGAATGAAGTTGCTTGTTTCCGCGACTGTAGTCTATACTCCGGCGTTGTGTGATGTCTCGTCGAAGATCCTCTTGCATGCTTTCTTGCCTCATGTTTCGAGTATCTGTGATTTGAGACTCGGAGAAGGAAGCCATTTTGACGGGTAATCTTGACTGCACTATCGTGATCTAGCCTTTTCAATAATATTCCGCTATGTTCTCTATTTGAGCTTAGATTGTGCTTGCCATGCGTGTAATCTGTCGGGTACTGGTGTACATAAAACAAAAATCGGTCATGCAAAATATAGACAAGGAGTCATCGGGCCAGGTGGACGAAGAAGATAAATTGTGAGTCTGCGATGCGAAACTTATGTGGGAACTGTCGCTATGTATTAGTTGAAACATTAATGATAATATTCAAATTTTGGCTCGAATCCTAACTTCACTTGCAGACAGAATAGCGGGTGCTCACGAGGAAAATCAGAGTTGGGCACTCTCGTATGGGTCCGTGGGCAACAGAACCTATCCTTTTGAGGCGTTGGGCAAGAATTCGGCCAATAACTAGGGGTCCGGTCACCCGCTTCCTGTGGCTTTCTCTGGGGCTAAGACTAGAAACAGCTGAGCCTCCGTCTCATTTTGAGAGGCACAGTTACATTTTGCTGCACTTATTGGTGGGCTGAGTTGTAGGCTGACTGGGCGAAAAACACAAAATCTATCCGTCAGACCCTATTAGGTGCGAGTACCCTCCACCCTGGTATTTTGTTTCATAACTTGTTGCCCAGTATAATTGCGGTATTATCTCTATTGATCCGATGGACATGTAGTGGTGTTTTCTCACATATCAGCGCAAATACAAAACCTCTGTTCTCGGTGCTGCGGCAATCCATGCATCCTCATGAACTCTACCAACACTTATTCTCTCAACTACATCTGCAGCTAGTCTTCGGATCATCATAACATTGAGGAAACAGTTTTTGTTCGAAGAATACGCGAGTGCGCGTAACTCGTCTGTTATGGGAATTTCGTGGCCTGTCCGCCGTGACAAAAGCATGAATTCATACGTTTCTTGTGGAAGTGTCTTGGTTTTTTCACCCCAAGATCCTGGAAGATCAATCTCACCAACAGGGACAACTGCATCAATGCTCATACCGAAAGGCTGGTGAAAGTTTTGCAGATAGACTGCACTACCAGCAAGCAATTTGAAACTTGCTGTTTTTGTCCAGCACGCAAGGGTGCATGATTTTACATCCTCTTCTGTGAGTTCTTCACGAGCGCGCATCCTAGCGACGAAGGAATATGGCAGTGTGCCATTTGGTGAAATATTTTGATGCTTTGACTGGTCGAAGGTGGAACTGGAGTCGCTTTTTGACTGTACCAGTGGAAATACGACACCTCCCTCGTTGATTAAATACCACAGGGCGCCAGACAGCATGCCGTTGAGATTTGTGTGGTATCCCGAAGCACCCTCCCATCCAGCCCAAGACCACGATGGGAACTGCTGATCCAGAGAACCCGTGATTGTATTTTTCCGGCGTTTGACAGACATATGCTGCGTCCAAAGTAGCGCGCCGTCTAGAATGGATTCAGGAAGGCCATAGATAAAGACTGTATGCATAACTGATTTGAAGGTGGACAGCAATCCTTCCAACGGTGCCAAGAATTCACCTTGATTCGAAATATGCCGTTTTGTGTATTGTTCGACAATGTTTGCATACTTTTGTGCAGCGGCAACACCTTGGCCTTCATCAGAAATGGGCGTGTCGTTGAGCCCGAGATCACGAATCGAGTTTCTAGCCTTTGGGTGTCTCGATCTGGCAGGAAATTTTGCTGTGATGCATGTCCCTTCGCCAATAACATCTTCGCAAAACTCAGTAGACGAACATTGGAAATAGAGCTGCACACTTGTGAAAAACAAAAGCCGTCTGGAAAGTAAATGCTCTTGCAATGTCCAAGCTCGCTCGATCCACTGTGTTTCTTCCAAGACATTATCTATATCAGGAAACGCAATGTTCAATGTCAGATCCTTGAACGCCGTTGTAATCTGATTCTGCCGACGTCCTGGCTGGAATCCGGGAAGTCCTTTGACAAGGGCGCTGTTTTTGTGCGGAGCCGATACAATAGTAAGCAAGGCGTTGCTGTATACCGCATCCATTTGTCGGATCTGCTTGTCTTTGTCTTGGTTGTCGTCTTGGATGATACAAAGGGCATCAACCCACAAGTAAGCCTGTCCTAGTTCACGAGTGCAATCGATGGCATCCTGGATTGCCTCAGGCAATTTGCTCCATACTAGTGAGATGGACCCTTTGATATGCAGGTTTGCGATGTTGGAGGTTTCAGCTATGAACCGTCGGGATGACTGGGCCCAACAGTAACTTAGAGCAGTATACTCTGTTTTATCGGGGAGTGGGACAAGAGACATGGATTCAACGTCGACAACTCGGAGGCCCCGCGGCGGCTTGGAAACGCCAGGTCCTTTGTTATTACCGTTCCGACAACCACATGGATGCCCGTGCCGAAGTTCGCATTCGGTCAGCCATTGCCTTGCGAGGCTAATGTTGGCACGATTGGGGTCTATCAGTCGCCCATAAAATGGATGCTCAGAGCCGTCGTCAACACCAGCACTAGGCGAAGAGAGATGTATGCTGTCGACATCCCGAAGCATGCGCGTGTTCAAGCCGATCTCTTTCTCTAATGCAAGGCTTAGGCGGTAGTATGTCTGAGGTGGAGGACGTAAAGTGGACAGACTTGGCGCGAGCGAGGCGGCTTCCACAAAAAGATAGCTGAACAGGTAAACATTGGGATTTTGAATATTGAAGGCCGGGAGTAAAGAGAGCGAAGAGTGGTTTGGATCCCCTTCCTTCCTAACCCCCCCCTCCCCCATCAAAGCAGCCAAAAAGAACCTGCAAAGACTGCAAGAAGTGTGATTCCGCCGGAGATCCCGTAACAATCCTATAGAAGGAGCATTTGCGGATAGTTCTATATATCCAAGAACATCCTGGGTGAGGTGAAGAGTTTCACGGAAGTAGGGAGCGATGTCGATAGTCTGGCATCTGGAGCAGAGAGACATTTTGTGCCCTTCCTGGCAACGCATTCCCGTACATTAGGGACGAGTTTCTTGCTGTTCTCAACGTGATGAAGAAGAGTTGTGTCAAGTGAAAGGGGACGAGTTTGATACTCAGAGCGCCTAATGTGGCGCAGCCGAACGCCACCCGTACACTGAGTCCTCAAAGGGAAACCCGCAGCTGACTGCGAAGAAGTTACTCCGTATAATTTTGGGTACTACTGGAATTTGATTGTTTCCTGTTTGTCCCGCACGGTAGTGGTAAGACTTACAAGACTGCCACCAACCCAAAAAGCCGAAGTAGTGGGAGAGACTATATCCTCCAATGAAAGGTCTCTTGCAGCGGCATATAATAGATTCTCGTATTGAGTACTGTTGAACATTAAACTACACTTCGAGAATAATAGTCTTTCTCGTCCACTCGTGACGACGCCGAGTGAAATTGTCGACGAGTCACGATATCAAGCTTCGAGCTACAGGCCCCTAGCAGTGATTCTGGTGCATTCTGTCACTGCGACACCGTGCCTGCCTAGAACCGGAGCCTAATTTCAGCGGCGCATAACGGCTTCTAGGTGCCTTAACCCCGAGACACCCGTCCCGCTTGCCCTGGGCGACCACCCTCTTCCTAGCTTCCAAGCAGTGGACAGCTGGGCCGAGCTCCACCGTGTGGCAAATTGGTGCTATGTGATTGGCCGGAAAGGCTCGGCATACCGGTACGTAGTGACATAAAAGCCACTGCTTTGGTTCCGAACCTCACAGCTTTTGAGCATAGAAAAAGGCTGTGCCGGTTTTTTCTCCTCACCTCTCAACAACTATTTTCACCAAACCATCCACCCACCCCCAACCGCCACCACGTCTCACCTCCTCTTTACACCACCACAACACACGCCCCCCGATTTCGCCATGCCGCGCCAACGTTCTGCCGCCCGTCCGACCGTGTCCCGGGCTCCGGCTCCGGCTCCGATGAAGCAGCAGCAAACCCGCCCGGCCACGACCTACCCGGCACACCCGACCCCGGCCCCGGCCCCGGCTGTGGCAGCTCCTGCGCCCGTGTCCCAGGGCCCGGGTCTGTTCGGCCAGATGGCTAGCACTGCTGCGTACGCTTTTCCTTGGACTTTTTCCCCAGCTTGTTTCTCGTTCTCTGAAGTTGGAATGCACTCTGTCTAACTGATTCTAGTGGTGTTGCTATCGGCTCCTCCGTCGGCCACGCCATCGGCGGCCTATTCTCGGGCGGCAGCTCGGCCCCGACAGAGCAGGCCCAGGCATCGCCGCCGCAGCAGTATGCGCCGGCGGCTACGCAACAGCAGGAGGGCTGGGGCGCCAACTGCCAGAACGCAACTAAGCAGTTCACCCAGTGCATGGACGAGCAGAGCGGCAACATGCAGATCTGCAACTGGTACCTGGAGCAGCTGGTGAGTGGAATACGTTGTTGTTGTTGTTTTGTTCTAATTTTTGCTTGCATGGATCTAACCATTGCAACAGAAAGCGTGCCAGGCTGCCGCTGCCCAGTATTAGCGAGCCAACATCGACATGATATTGATCGGAGTGCGAAATCGGCGACAGACCAAGGCGGAAAAAAAAATAGACACGGGAAGGAAACATATCGGTACCAAGGCAAGACCTGCCACCGACAGAACCGCCTCTAAGGCGATGAATAAATAGTATTATTTGGGTCTAGCTGCACGTCCTTTGTCATGGATGGCGAGGGTTTTGGTACACGGCGCATCTCCTACTCTTCGTATCATGAACTACTACAGAAATATAACGTCGGAATGGAGGGTAAGATCCTCACCTTCCGCTTCTCTTCTCTGCCATATCTATCTTCGAATGTGCTCCATAGTCTCCGATATATGACAAAGCCGTAGTGTGTAACGTAGAAAAACATCAAGATTACACTGATATATTTATGTACGTGCGAATTCTGTCTCATCCCTTCTAGAATATAAGTCCACAGAGCCGGAGGGGGGCGAACCTGGCCATCTTTTGGCAGCTGCCCATACCACAAGACATTTAAAAAACGATGAATAAATTAAGCCGCTTAACAAGCGCGAGCCAAGCATGAAACGCAACCTCTGACTTTCTACGGTATACAAATGTAGATACGGTTGAAAAGACCCCGTAGAAGAAACAGCACGAAGGGAGCAACAAAACACGGTAAAAAGCAAGAAAGATGAAGGCCGTTCCCTCCAAAAATAAAAGACCCGGAACAATGCAAATGCCCAACTAGAGCCTGGCCGTTCCCTGGGAACAAAAATGGGATATGGAGGATGTGAAACATGAAGGCTATGTGGACAGGCGTGATGGTGGCGGGGCGGAGGAGCGCGTGTCCTTGTCTAGGGGTTCGGCGAGGCTGGGTACCTCGGACTTGCGCTGGCTCTTCCAAAAGTCGAGCGCTTCGACGACGTCCTCTCCGCGCTCGTCTTCGTAGGCAAAAATGTTCTGACAAGTTAGTACGATTGTCAAGAAGAATAGGAGAACAAGATCAAATCTCACCTCGTGCGTGCTGCAGTGGAGCATCCGGATGTTCTTGTGCGGCACAATGTGCACGGCGCCCGTCTCGATATGGCGCAGCTCGATAAAGTTGGGTTCAAAGGCCAGGATCCACGGGTAGGACAGGGCAAAGCTCTGCGGGTTGCCTTCCCAGTCAATGCGCCATTCGGGGCGGGCGCGCCAGCCGTTGCGGTTGACAAAGAAGGAGAACTCGGAGTAGTTGAGCAGGAACTCGCCGTTCAGCCGTTCAATGTGAATGGGCCGGACGTTTTCCTTGCGTGCGACAAAGTCGAGCGAGGTGTCGGCCTGGTCGAGTAGCGACTGGGTCTCGAGCGTCAGGAGCGACACAACCTCGAATCCGCGGGCCGAGGCCACGCAGAGGCTGTTCTTGAGGAAATGGATCGAGGTGGACTCGGTGGGGATATAAAACTCCTTGAAGGGCTTGAGCTCGTCCTGGCCTGCGTTGAACATCTTGCCAAAGCCCTTCTTATTCTTGGCTTTGGTCATGGCGTCGTTGGGCTCGTACACCTTGACCGTGGTCGACAGGGCCGACGACTTGACGCAGCACACGAGGTGGCGGCCGAGGCAAATGCCGGTCTTGAAGAACGTGCAGTGGCTCTGGATCTTCTTAGGGCGCTTAGCCAGTAGCGGCTCGTTGGGGTCCAGAGCAGCCAGCGGGAACGACAGGAGTGTGCGGTTCGACAAAACCAGCAGCAGCTGGTACTCTTCCAGCACGTCCACCTGGGTGACGGCTTGGGTTTCGACCACGCGCCGTGGCATCGAGGGTTCGCGGCCCTTGCGATCTGCCACATAGATGCCGTTGTCCGTGCCGTAGATGAGTTTCCGACCGCCATCTGTTTCATTAGCAAGTGCGCTCTCTCATGGACAGCACCATGGACAGAACCATGTACAAACAACTGGTCCTCTCCAGCGTAGAAAATCTCGACGAAAACGTACCAAAGGGAGCGGCGCAGTTGACCTTGTTGACGGAAGTCGTGAAGTTGGTGGGGATGACGGTCGTGTTGATAAAGTCGGCACGGGCACGTAGGCGCTGCTGGGCGGCATCGATGAACTCAAGCCACTTTTGGCGGGCAGACTGGTTGGCCGCATAGAGGGTCGACTCGTAGCCGGCCTTGCCCAGATGCCGGAAGGAAATGGGCCAGCCTTCACCCTTTTTGGCATCGGCGTTGTTGGCCCGCAGCGGCAGCAGACTGCTAGAGGACCGCTTGATGGAGCCTTGCTTTGGAATCACCTCGTCCATTTCCTTTATCGACAGAAGCTCCAAAGGTATCGGCTGGAGGGTTTGTTAGTGACGAATACATAAAGAGACAAAAACGGAAACAAAAGCAAAACAGGCAAAACAGACGGAAACAGAAAAAAACTCACTCTCCTATAGGCCTTGAGCTTTTCGACCTTGCCGACCTGCTTCGTCCTAACAAGCAACACTGCATGGTCCAAAAGATAGGCCACAATGTCCGGGGGGTCGGCGGGCGACTTTTTGAGCTGGCTCTTGAAGATGAGCTCGCGGTTGGGCTCGCGCAGGCGCAGATCGACGCGCTCGTTGGGGCGGAACTCGAGCTGGTCGTCGAGGCGGCGCAGGTTGAAGCGGTTCTCGGCCTTGCCGGACTCGGCGTTGACGCGGCCCAGCAGGTCGCGGATGATGGTGAGCACGAGGGGGATGTCGGTCTTGTCCGGGCTGTCGGGCTCCGTGTACTTGAGCACGTTTTCGAGCAGCAGCGGGTAGCGCGCCAGACGCGTGGTGGGCTTGGTGAGGTAGCCGTTGAGTTCGAGCTTGCGGGACTCGCGGCGGCGCTCGATCTCGTCGACGAAGCGGCTAAAGGCGGGGTTCGAGCTGCGCTCGTTTTCAAACTCGTACTTGGCCTCGAGCTGGCGTGAGCCGTAGCGGATGAACGGCTCAAAGAGCGGCGCAAACTCCTTGAAGATGTCGCCGACGTTATGCACAATGGGGTTCTTCTGCTGGCGTTCGGTGAGCGACTTGGCAAAGCGGGCGCTGACGGCGCGGATGGACGGCGGCTCGACAATGTTGCTGAAGATGGTGTTGACGACGCGCTGGCGACGGGCCGCGGGAATCGGCGAGTTGGCAGCACGCAGCGGGTTGATCCAAAAGTCGCGCAGGTAGTCGAGGTCCTTGACAAAATCGCGCTCCGTGTAGCAGATTTCGGAGATGACTTCCTGGCGCTTCTTTTCGCGGTCGCTGATGCTGTCGGCCACCTCTTTCGGCACCGAGTTGATCCACAGCTTCTGCTCGTCCGTGACGTCGGCGTCGTCTTCGCCCACCATGGCACCGGTGCCCTCGGTGCCCTGCAGGCCGGGTCCCATCTTGAGGTTGAGGCGCGAGACCTGCTCGAGGCGGCGAGGACAGGCAATGGAGTAGCACAGCTGGTCGCGGGTGCAGGTGGGCGAGTAGCACTCGGACAACAGCACAAACACGCCGTTGACGCCGGTCGTGTTGTTGGCGCTGGCGGCCACGGTCTCGTCGCTGCCCATTTCGTCGAGGTTCTCGCGGAACTGGTACATTTCGTTGATGGAGTCGCGCAGCCGGTGCTCGTAGGTGACGTCGTGGAAGAATTTCTGCGCATCGAGCGCACGGCCTAGCAGCAGAGCCAGATTCCGATCCGTAGTGCGAATGATAAACGAGAGCACATCCACTGCCTCGGCGCCGCTGAAGGCGTTCTTGTACGAGAGCTCGTTCTTGGTGCGGTCGCCAATCACAATCTTCTCGCGGAACACCTCTGCCACCCGCGACAGCAGCGCCGGATAGACCAGAGGCGGCCGGATTTTCGCCGTGGGCGGCCGCTCGCCGTCGACTGAGCGCGTGACAGAGCCGCGATGAACCAGCGCTTGGTTCTGGTTCTGGTACGGCTGCGAGGGCACCTCGGTGCGGTCGCTGGCAGCCACCGAAGGAGCCACAGTCGAGGCCATCGACATCGACCGTTGGTGGTCTCCGATGCTGCTTCCCGTGCCGCCTGCCGTGCCGCTTCCCGTGCCGCTTCCCGTGACGCCGTATCCGCTGTTGAGCGAGTTCATGCTCGTCGTCCGTGTCTGTGCCCCGGGCATCGCGGCGCCAGGATGATAGTGCGGGTGCTGGCCGTTGGCCCCGTCCATACCAGGCCCAGGCGGCATTTTCCGGTTCGGATTGCCCGGCACAACCCGGCCGCTCATGATGGCGTGCGAATTGCCGTAGCCACCCGTCATCGACATGGTTCTGTTGCCAGGCGAGCGGTCAGGCACTAACCGGCCCTGTGCCGTTGTGTGGGATTGCGCATAGGAGCCAGAGGGTGGGTTGCCGGCGCTGCCGTACTGGGCCTGCCGGAAGGCGTTGGCGGGGGCTTGCTGGTAGCTGCTTGGCGGAGGATGGTACATGTTCTCGGTGTTGGGACGGGGCATGCTGGCGAGCGACTGGGTGCGGTAGGGGTCCGAGTTCAGAGACGGTGCTGGACCGCCACCGGGATAGAAACGCGAAGGAGGCGTCCGCATGTCTCCATAGCTGTCCTGGCCACCGGGTCCTGGTGATGCCGCTCCTGCGCGTACTCGGCCTTCAGGCATAGATGAGAGCGAGGGGGGCCCCCGGGAGTCCATCCGCGGAGGCATTGGCTGGCCGGGCATGCGGCGGCCTTGTTGCTGTTGTGGTGCTATCTGGTTTGTAGGCGCCGGGGGACCGCCTGATACGGATCGCATTGTGCCGGTTCTGGTGTAATACCCGCCTCCTGGACCCCCCATGCCTGGGGCTGTGCTGGAGTCCATCGTCCTGGTCCGCTGGGACATCATTGGGTCTTGGCCGCCGGGTGCGTAAGGCCGGTTGTAGCCGCCGCCTGGAGGGCCGTTGCCTGGAGGGCCGTTTGGTCCTAGGCCGCCCGGAGGTCCTCGTTGTGGTAGGGGAGTGTGCCGCATCGACGAGGTTCGTTCGGAGTCATATTGGCCGCGCTGGGGAGGATATTGCTGTTGCTGCTGGTATTGATGGTGCTGGTGCTGAGGTTGTTGCAGATGTTGCAGATGCTGTTGATGGTGCTGCGCTTGCTGCTGTTGAGGGTGCTGCTGATAGGGCTGCTGTTGATACTGTTGAGGTGGCGGCTGCCGCTGTCGTTGCTGCTGTGGTAGTTGTTGCTGCGAAAACTGAGGAGAGGACTGTGACGGCTGCATCATATCAGGGGGCGCGTCCAGCGCCGACATGGTCTGCGAGCGGCCGCCGGGCACCGCGGCGCCGAAGATGTCCGTAAAGGCGGCATCACGCTGGTAGTTGGCAGCGCCCAGCGGGTTGTCGTAGTCCTGCGACCGCGGGGGGGCTGGCCGGCGGTTGGAAGTCGGGTAGTCCACCATGGCGACAACTAGTTGTACGATCCTGCCTCAGGCAGTCTAGAGCTGGCTGGGAGGGCTGGGTGTCAGCAGCCCATCAACAAAACGGGACACGATGTGCGAAACGAGCGATATTGGGTTGTCGACGTGGGGTGAGGAGGAGGATTAGGACAACGACGACGCCGACAACGACGACGAGCACGTTAAAAAGGGCTAAAGGGGGCTGCAAAGGAGGGAGGGAGACGCGAGGGGATAAATGGTGGCCAGGCCCTGATAGGAGAACCCATTGGCGGAGTAAAATGACCACGGGATAAAAAAGATTAAAAAACGAGCACAGTAGGATCGAGGTGGAAAGGCGATAAGGTTGGGAAGGGGGAAAAAACAGGCACAGACAGCGGTATTTTGCGGGTGGTGCAGGCAGTGCAAATACGGGTAGGTGGTGTCTGTAGGGCACTAGTTACGGAGCAAAGCAGCAGGTATGGGAGAAGTGGGAGACATCTGGTGGATAGGCACAAGTGCTCGTAGTGGAGCATGTAGGAGTAGCAGCACCACGAGCGCTGCCAATCGCGTTTCGATGACGTTGCGACGCCAAGCCATTTGGCTGGCAAATAGGAAGGGGCCGCCGTGCATCCGCGACGACTACAAAGGCTTAGGGCCCGTGATGGGTAACAGGTCATGGGAAATGGATAATGGGTAATGGGTAATGGGTAATGGGGGGAGGGAGGAATGCACAAGGAAGTAGACAAACGACGAGCAATGCGAGACGACGGCAGAACTTACTTGTTGAGGCCCGGAGGCCGCCAAAGTTGGGAAAGAGCCGCGGCAGGGAAAAGAAAATAGATAATGGCAAGCTGGCGCCCCTATTTTCAATATAGCTCTCGGAGGGGCTATTTTGGGGGGAACAGCAACGGCCGCGTGCACCTTTTGCTCTAGAGTGACAAGAGGATGAGGGAACGGCGACAAGCCAGCAGGATCTCGAGAGGTCAATAGGCCGGACGGTAAATCTTCATAGGGGTGATTGTGTTGCGTGGATTTGGTGGGCGGAGAGCGCCAAAATAGGCTCTAGGTAGTTATCGAGAGGGGTTCGTTGAAGAGCACCGGGGCACTCGTGGCTAGAATTATCCAGATCACACAACAGGCCGTTGTATATGTTCCACGGATCAACGGGAGACGCGATGGCACCGTCAATGTCGTCTGTCGTCGATGGCCGAAGATGGCTCGCAAAACAGGCACACGCGTTGAAGGAAATAAAAAGGAGACCCTGGCTGTTTTGGGCGAGGCGCAGCAGCTGGTTGTCCGCCGCCGCTCTTCTTAATCCGCTGCTCCCCTTTCTGTGCTGTTGTTACTCGGTGGCGGCGTCTAGTCTGGTACGACGGTGCCGTGTTGCAAAGGCGAGACGGGATGCAACAATGCTCAACGACGAAGCGACGAAGAAGAGGGTCCTTGTGGAATCGATGGGGATGAATTGAGCGGGAGAACCGTTGATAATGGGTCACAAGGGAGCGACGGCCAAGGGCGGAAAGCACGGAAGAGACGTTGACGGGGGCGGGACGCCGACGAGGGAGCGGAATAGGAGCAAAGAGAGCCCGGATCCGAAACGCCGGTGTGAGGAGCTAGCTCATCGACTCGGACGATTGTTGGCGGTTGTGTCGAGCCCGGAGACGATATGGTTTAGGGATCGACGGATGGACAGGCTGGGGGCGCAGCAAATGCGGGAGGGAAAAAAGGCAAACGGGAAGGAAACGCAGGCTGGAAAAAGAAGAAGCCGATGCGGTACACTGAAAGACAACCAGACAGACACAGAAAAGAGACGGCGATGATTTAGATGCGGTTCATTTCGTGCAAATGATGAACCTGGGGAACGGCCGAAAAAAATAGCCTGAGCAGCAGTCCGACAAGGTGCTAGGCTGATGCCGAGATGTAAATGGTTGCGCAAGGCAGCGTGCGTCGATCTGAGCGTCGGCGTGGCGAATAGCTGAGAGGTGAGGGTGCCGGATGGCCACGGCCGGACTGGTCAATCGGATCGCCTGGTTGCGTGTGGGCAGTGAGAGAGGATGAGCGGACAGGAAGGAGGGCGGTGATGTTTGAGATCTAGAAATGGGGACAGCGATGGGCGGCGCTATAGTGGGTTATTGCACAAGTGGGCAGATATGCACTAAAGAGGGGACAATGAAGAATTGGCTAGGCGGGCCTTTGTTCAGGAAGCTAACTTGATAAAAGCCCCTGAGTGTCTTGCGTCTTCTACGGCGATGCACTCATAGTTGCTCCGTCTCTGTAGTGGCGTGCTCCGCGTTGTATCGTGGGAGGACAAAGCATACATAGCGACACCATTAATAGCAGGGAACAAAACCTGATTGTCTGCGGCGTGCTGGCGCCAAACGTCCTTTTTTGGGGGGTCTTGTCCAGCGTGGTAGATTTTTTATTTCCTTTTTATTTGCATTAAGTTTTATTACCACGCTGTTTCGGCTTTCCATAATACGGAGAACTATTTATGATGCCCTAGACATGCACTACGTCAGTGCCTTTTGTTGCATATTAGCAAACTTCACCTCCAACAGCCGCCGCAAACTGCAGACAGAATCATCACCGTCATGCTGCATTGTGCCCCCGCTGCTGTTTTCCACTGTAGTGGCTTCCGTGCCGTTGTCATTGACTTCTGTTTTGGCGTCTGCCGGCACCGGCGCCGCCTGCAACACCGCTAAGACGTTCATAATAGTGCCCCGAACGGTGACATGCTTTTCTTTGGCCAACGCCCCCAGCAATATCTCCCGCGACTTTTTGGCCACTGCCGGGTCCGGGAACAGCGCCAACGTGTACGCGGCAGCTGCCCGGATCGGCGGCTCATCGGCAGAGTAGTCATCGAAACATCGATACACGGCATCTAGCCCATCTTGCACGGCTTCGTAGGCATCGGACTGGACCCGGATATCGGCGATGATGTCTTCGGGATCCGACGCATACACGAGCTTTCTTTTGCGGCGGGTCCGTTCTTCTTCATCCGGTGCCTCAGCAACCCACTCTTCCCGGCGACGACGCTCGGCATCGACCCAGCCTGGCGCCTCGACTGTGGCCAGCTCTTTTCGCTGCCGGGCAATGTCCATGCCGAGGACTTCGTCGCTGGGAAAGCCTGTTGCAATGTGCTGGAGGAGGCAGAGGATCTCTTCCTGGGCGGTGATCTTTCTGGCGTCCAGCATCGCATAGAGAAAAGGCACGGCGGCCACCGACGCCGTATATCGGCTGCCTTGGTGGCAGATAGACGCATAGAGGTCTCGGGATGCCTTGTCTCGCTCGTCCATGTCGTCAGAAAACAGCAACCGCAGCGCTTCTGGCGTATCATCCGCTTCGCCGTAGGCATGGTCCAGCTCGCCCCAGTTGACATCGTCTAGCCCGGTAAAGGGGTCCGTAGCCGCACTTTTGTTGGCCATGATCGGCATCAAACGAGGAGCGTGGATGGAAGTGGCACACGCTGTACGCTGCAGTCCCAGGCAGACCGCAAACCGGCAGACTTCAGCTTGCACAGCGCAGCAACCATGCCGTAAGTGCTCCGTCACTACTCCGTACTCGTCCCCCCAGTCGTTGCCTGTAGAGGTGGAGCAAGGGTCCCATCCCCAGCAGTTTTTGTTGCTAGCGCTGGACTAGCCGAAGTTGCTGATGGGGCGCAACACGGACAAAATGGTGTATTTCCCGCCCGCATTTGACCCTTTGACGGCGATGGGGAATGCGGAGCCGCCACAGCCTCTGCGGATCATTCGCGCATCGCTGCGTGCCTGCCACCTGCGAACTGCTCCGCACCATACCAGCCTGCCGGCGAGAGCGTGCATGCAGCCGGAAGAGACGAGCCGTGGCAGACTAGCAGGCCAGCAATGTGTAGAGTCAATCCGGATAGAGGTTCGGCCACTTGCTGCCATTGACAACGGCAGCCATGGACGCTGGCGTTGACGGCAACGAGACGGCTGCTGCTCAGAGCCCGGGACGTCGCCGGCATGATGCTCCGCCTTTGCGGGTATCGCAAATCTTTTCTGCGTGTTCTTTCTGCAAGGCGCGCAAGATCAAGGTGAGCTGGGACCGTGGAGACACACCGAAACGTCCAAGATATGCGGGCGTGAGACATTGACCACAGGCTGCATCCATGTATAGTGCGACGGAGTAGCTCCGGCCTGCGGCTGCTGTGTGAAATTTGGCCGGGCAGCAACGTGCTCTTTGTCGACCAGCGCCGCACAGTACGGCCGTGACTATCCGACATTCTTGCAGAACAAGATTCGGAACCTGCAAGAGGAAGCGGCAAGAAAACGGGCGGCGCAGGCCGCGTCTCTAGCACAACTGGTGGTCTCGCCAGGCCCTTTAGACAGGCCGCTGCCCACAAACACCAGCCGCGTCGAAACTGCACGGCCACCAGAAGCAGCCCCGAATTCGGCTACCATTTTTCCTGGTACCGGCGGCTGGAGACCGCAGCATCACCATCCTTATGACCAGCATGCCCAAGGCCCACAGCAACCTCCGCAGCAGGGCTCCATCATCGACACGCTGATTGCCGATATTGGGGCACTGCCCATTCTGGCCTCCTCCTATCCCTCATCGGCAGAGGGCCCAACACTATCCACGGTTGTCCTCGCGGCAGCCAGCAAGATCCCCCTGTCGTCTGCCACGCTGCGCGAGCCTCTGCTTACGCGCAATCAAAACGGTGCCGTCGCACCAGCCAGCGTGCTTCCTTTGCTGCCCAAGAAATCCACAGCAGAGAAGTTGGCCCGGCACTACATCGAACAAGTCTATCCACGGCTGCCTTTCTTTTCCATCCAGGGTTTCTGGGCACAGTTCAACCATGTGTACTCCCTCCACGGTGACACCACTGCTACCAGTAGCTCTTCCTCGACGGCCGGCGGCCAGTCCTCGCCAAGCCATTTAGCAGAGCGGCCAGATCGGCCTAGCCAAAGCGACCGAAATAACCACAGCGACCGCAGCGACCGTGCCGCCGACTTGGCCAACGCCGGACTGCTGAACCAGGGCTACAGCTACTTCACGGTCCTGCTGGTCCTGGCCATCTCCACGTCGAGCCTCTCGCGCAGCGCCGACAGCATCATTTCCAACCAGGCCCAGCGTCTGTTCCAAGCGGCTCTGCGTTTCCGCGAATCCGCCATCCTCCCCAACACCATCATCGGCGTGCAGTCGCTGCTGTTTCTCATCCAGTTTGCGATCCTCAACCCAGCCGTCCTCGATGCCTGGTATCTGATCGGCGTGGGCATGCGCAATTGCGTCGATCTGGGCCTGCACCAAGATCCGCCGCTGCCATCGGAGGCTATGCCTCCCGAGCTGCTCGAAACTCGGCGCCGGCTCTGGTGGAGTATGTACTCGTTCGACCGGTCGATGAGCCTGGGATGCGGCCGCCCGACCGAGATCTCCGACGACGTGATCAACGTGCGCCTGCCCAGCTTCCGCATTGAGTCCAACGCCACCGAAGCCGAGATCGAAGGCTATTTGCAGCGCTACCGTGCTCTCCAGCTCCAGTCCGAGATCTACGACCGCCTCAACCGGCCGAGCCGGAGTGCTCATGCAAGAGACGGCGACGAACCGTGGGCGAGTCCGCGCACAAACACTGAGGCAGATGGAGATGCCGATCCTGGGACCCACGGCATCGTGCAGAATCTGTTGGCCCGTTTGAACGCGTGGAACGCGGCCAACAGTCAGGCTCTCGCGCAGAACCATGGCGCTGCCGACAGCGGGCCGGCAGCGACCGACCACGTGCAAACACTCGTCGACAGCGAGTGGCTGATGGGCAAGATTCTGCTGTTCCGGCCGTGTCGGCTGTTGCCGCGGCGCACGCCGCACGAGCTGGCTGAGCTGTGGTCGGCCGCCTTGGGCTTCACATCGCTGTACCGCCGGCTCGTCGAGACCAACTCCATCTTCTACGTCCAGATCGCCTCGGAAAAGGTCTACTGGGCCGGCCTGGCCATGCTGTACAGCTACTGGCAGCTGCACAGCGGCGAGGACCACAATAGTGACAACAGTGGACATGGCGAAAGCGGCGAAAGCGGCGAGAACAACGACAACAACGAAAGTAGCAGAAACAGCAAACCCACCGAAAACGACGAGGACCACAACCACGCCGCAGTCCCCATGCCCCAGTCCCTCGATCTGTGGATGGCCATCAAGGACACCACCTTCATCCTGCACACCTTGAACGAGCGCTGGGAGGACGGCAAGATCCTGTCCGGCCGCTTCGACAGCACCAGCGCGCGCATGATCGAGCTGATGGCCTCCAAAACCACCCCCGAGCGTCTCGCCGCGCGTCTGCCGCCTGAAATCGCCGCGTTTGGCGAGTACACTAGCCTGACCAGCATCTGGTCCGCCGGCGTCGAGCCACGGCTCCAGGGCACCAGTGCCACCGCAGGCAACGAGGAACTGCAGGAGCTGGTTTCAGAAATGATATGAGGCGCGAGACGCAAGAGCAGGCTTTGGTCATGTAATTGTATGTGTAGCAAACAAATAGCAACCGCGTTGGCGACATAGCCACGGCCGGTCTTTTGCCCGTTCCACGTCCCCGTGCTCGCCCAACGCAGCCGCTGGGTCTTGTCTCCCACCATGGGCCCCGGGCCGGCTGTTGCTGTCTTGCCCGGGTCCAAACTGTGGAGAGCGAGCCGATATCCGCGTCAAGTGGAGGAAGTATGGGTGATGACTAATTGTGCCGCTTTCGCCGAAGATGCTATGATATCACCGTCCATGTCCCGCGCGGCCGTTTCGCCCTCGCTCCGAGCCTGCAACCACCCCCGACTGTCCTTTGGTAATAGTTGCTCTTCTATTCTGCATTCCTGCGCCCTCATCATGGCATCCACAGCAGCCGTATACACGCTGGCCAGCAAGGTCAAGGTGAATCCAGCCCTAGACCATCTTGTCTTGTATCTTGGCCGTCTTTCCCCCTTCTCCTCCCCCGGACTAACCACGCTGGCTAGATGTCCAATGGCAAGGCCATGCCGCAGATCCAGCTTGGACTGTACATGATGTCCGGCAGCGAGGCGCGCCAGTCGGTCACGGCTGCCCTTACTGCGGGCTATCGCGGTTTTGACTGTGCGCAAATGTACCACAATGAGAAACAGGCGGGGGACGCCATTCTCAAGTACCTGGAAAACCAAGATAGCCAGGACAGCGCCAGCAGCGCTTCTCCGCCGCTCACCCGTCAAGACCTCTTCTACACCTCCAAGCTGGCCGAGAACAGCACTGTCTACAACACCGTGCGGCGCTCCATCAGCCGGTCCGTGGCTGCCTGCGGCCTCGGCTACATCGACCTTTTCCTCCTACACAGCCCCTATGGAGGCAAAGAAGCCCGCTTGACCAGTTGGAGGGCCGTCGAAGATGCCATCGACGCCGGTGAGCTTCGCTCTGGCGGTGTGAGCAACTACGGAGTCGCCCATGTACGTTTGACACTCTCCCCCGTTTTTTTTTCCTTATTCCACTCTCACCGCATTTCTCTTCACCCCCTCCCCTATTGTTTTTCTTCCAGTCCCTCCCCCTTTCCTTTATTCACTTCCTTCGTCTCTCGTCTACCTTCTCATAGAACCATAGGTGGAAGAACTCATGGCCGCTGCTCGTATCCCGCCTGTCGTGAACCAAATTGAAGTGCATCCATTCAACACCCGTACCGACATCCGCAATGCTTGTGCCAAGCATGGCATCACCGTCCAGGCATACGCGCCGCTGGTCCGCGGCCTGCGAATGCGTCACCCCACAGTGCAGGCGCTCGCTAAACGTTACCGGTGCACGCCAGCACAGCTTCTTGTGCGTTGGTCGCTGCAGCACGGCATGGTCCCACTGCCTAAGAGTGTGAAACCGAACCGCATTGTCGAAAACGCAGAGGTCAATGGTTTTTCCATATCTTCAGATGATATGGCGGCCTTGAATGCGCTTGACGAATATCTCGTCACCGACTGGTATGCCCCTTGCCGTGTATTTTAATTTCCCTTTTTGTTGTTGTTGTTTTATGCTTTATCTAGCCATGACACTCTTTGCTGACCCACGGACACATCAGGGATCCCACGGATGCGATGTAAAGGGTTGCTGAAGTCATGGGCCAACTTCTGCGGCCTTTTTTGCCGCCGTTTGCTGCCTTACCACGCCCCCAGTCATACGGACACCGGAGTTGGCCACATGTTCCAGGGCGTTCATGCATCAAATAAAGCGGACGGGTTGTTGTAGTGCAAGACAAGAGAGCCTGTTTATTGGCCCAGACTCCATCCTACTGCCCCCCCTGTGTCTTTCTTATTTATTTATTTAAAATTAATAATTATTAAACAAATTAACAACCCGAACAACTTTGAGGCTTCTACAGCTATCCGACGCTATCGTCTCCGAAAACTGATGGGGCAAACACTCTACACCAACTCGGGACGCCCTCGTTTGATCGAAAGACAAAGGTTGGGCCTTACAGAATGCGGCCAACACGCCGTTATCCCCACCCCACGGGTTGGCGTCATCATGTCTGGTAACAGCCCCAAAGAATGTGTTAAAGTATATATCTCCTTTTGCCGCTGTTCGACATCGTCCATGAGTACCCATGGAAAGTATACTGGTGTTGGTACCCAAACATGTGTATTCACTCAGCCCCTTTCCCCCCAAACGGGAAACATCCCAATCACCTGCGCCCCCCCCCCCCCCCCCC